>ARYC01001051.1:0-13368 GCA_000711775.1 Oxytricha trifallax | reverse complement strand
AAAAGTATTATTGGATTTTCAGGAAGCCATCTTTCTCAAAGTGAAGAGAACTGTCTTAATTTAGCTTTTCATAGCAAACTTGTGGTGTTCCCTACTCTTGATAAATTGTAGGGAGATAAGAAAACTTAGCTGGCTGACTTGCTGATTAGTTCAAATCAAGGAGATTACTTACAAAAAATCAAGGAAATCATAAAGGATTAAGTAGCTATTTCACCAGTTTTAATTGTTGCTTCAACAAATTATAGCGCTATTGAAAAAGGTTTTTTGAATACGAACTTTGACTTCAAAAGTTTCAGCCACTCCTAAGCTGCTGCAATCGAATCTGCGATTGAAGGCAGATATTTATTGAGGAACGCAAGCAAAAGCTATGGCATGTACTTGCTTAACGAGTCACAGGGACGAGGAACAGACATTCAAACAAATGATGAAATCGATTAAAATGGAGGTTCATATTTAATTATTGCTGATGTTTTTTCAAAACGATCTGAAGAATAAATTATTGGTAGAATTGGCAGGCTCAACACTAAAGGCAGGTGGTAACGCGTATTATATAGATACGCTTCGAAAGATAGTGAAGAGCAGCTTATCATTTAAGAACAGAGAGAAATCGAACTTAATCTCGATCGCAAGCACAATTAAGTATAATCAATTTTATAAAATCGATTAGAAGCTATGGAAAATTTCCTTCAATAAAACTAGGTCCCTCATGAAAAGATATCTCCAGAGGTTTCTTCTATGGCAGATTTAAATTGGTTAAATTGCTTTGTATATATAACTACTATAGCTATTCTTCAAACTCATAACTATATTTAAATTCTAACAAATTTAGACGAAAATGGTAAGTTAATTTATTTGTTTTATTAGTTTGTTTAAATCAAGAATCCAATTTAGTAATTATTTTTGTAATCATATTAATCCTATTTATTTTTGATTATTTTTTGTGAATAAAAGATTTCACTAATTTAAAGAACTTTATTCTACAAAATTCTTAAGCAAACTACTTATAATGAAATCGTTTCGTGCTGGTAAGAATTCCGCAAGCGGAAATTGGATAGTGCTGGTAAGATTTCATTATTATGAAAAGCACTCTCTAAATTTAGTAAACCAAAATGGATTCCTGAAAATTCATTAAACTAAAATTACCTTTCCAAATTATTTGCATTATCATTTTAGAATTACTTCAGTTAAGCAAAATTACTAATATCTAAAATTAGTAACGTAGAGTATTTATTTGTAAGGTTATATTAAAGTTTAACTTAAGTTTCATAAGATAATTTAGATTTGATTGAACAGCGAATTTGAAATATAAAGAAACCATATTTATTAGAATTTAATAAATATAAGCAAGGCTTTTCTACAATTATTATTTAGCTTTAGCCTTAAATTTGATTTTAAATAAAGGAATGATAATTGAAATATTGTAAATGTTTGAAGTATTTTATATACACAACTTTTGATGTGAAATAAAGGAAATAATTGAGACTTGAAATTAAAAAAATTTCAATATTAATGGTGGGATTATTTGTAAAATTATTGCTTTAATTATAATTTAGATTAATTCGAAATAAAACATTTTTACAGAAAAAATGGTAGATATAAATTGCAAATTAATTATATACATGTCATAATAATTATAAAATATTCTTTAAAATTTAAGGCTATAACTCTTAAAATAAATGCCTATTAATTAGATAAATTAATTAAACAAATTCAAAAATATTCAAAGTATAAAATCCATTTTATTTCATAATTATTTGAGAGTAAATAAGTATATAGGACATCTAATTTTTTAATTAAATTAATTAAGTTTATTAATTAGCTAAAGACTAAATTTATTATAATTATCAAAAATAAAGAGGTTTATTAAATAAATTACTAAATAATTATATAGGAAAATCATAAATTAATCAGTTTAAAGTCTCTATTTTGCTATAAAAAGCACTATTTTTTATTAATTATTTGGTTAAATTATGAATTATTTCTTAATTATTAAAAAAAATCTTTTAAAAAACCTAAGAATTTGAAAATTTAAATTAATGAAAGTTAAAAAATTAGTATAATTTCAAACTCCAAAATTAAAAATTATAATTTTATATTTTCTTGTTTTCAACTAATTATGAATCAGTGTTTAAACCCCTAATTATGCAGCTTATTTGCAAGATGCTAAAATTGCATACAGAGCAAAGGAAGAGGTCTTTCCTAAACTATTTCAACTTCAGCCACAGGCTTTTTAAATAAAAATAATTAGAATCAACCAAAGAATTTCGTTGGAGTTGGTTCAAAATCTAAGAGTTTATCTCAATAAGAATAAGTTAATCAGGTAAATTTTTAGAATTTAAATCAAAACAACCAGTTATTGATTTAAAACTAGAGTATGATTTCAAATCCTCTAATGAATCTTGGATAATAATCCAATTAAATTTTGCAGTAGTTAAACCTACAAAATAACTAAGGAGTACTTCAACTATATAATTTTAACAACCCCCTAGTTTAATTTTAAGGAGATTTGATCCCTAATCACCAGTACTCAGTGAGCAACAATCCCCAGATTTTAACTTATCTTTACAGAATGGGATTTTAGATAATATTATAAAACGTTGGTGAATATTCAGAGTATATGGTTATTGGTTTTATGTATGATAATCAAACAATTTGCTCTTCAGCTAATGCAAATTTCAACAATTTTAATGTTATTCCTCCACTTTAATTCTAAAATCCAACAAAAATTCAGCAATTATTCCACTGTTTTAACATTTTCGCTTCTCAACCTTACTTTATTTGTTAGGAACAAATCGTTTAACATGCATTATTAAGCTTAAAATAAGCTGGGTAAGTTGGAAATGCTTTGCTTTTTAATAAACTCTTTGATATTGATAATTTCCTTGGTGGAGTTCATAGAGACAACTTTGATTAATTCAGAATCACTAAATTCGACTCAAAATCTTTTTATTAAATAGTTTCTCCACATGAATTAAACTGTGATCTTTTAGCTTACCTCACTCAAATTAGATATACTCCAGTATTAATTCAAACTTTTGGATCATCTGACAAAGAATTTCTTGTTGTCAAAAGAATTAATAGAAATTGGTATTTTTTAACCAATATAGCGAAATTTTCTAAATAACTTAGAATTCCAACTACTAAATTCCTGACATGAATTAATAAATTTAGGAAATAAGTTAAAGAGATTTTATTGAAAGATACTTGGGCAACATTAACATATTTTATAGACTTTAATTGTATCCTCATAATGATAGAAGCACTGATACTACTGTGCTCAAAATCTTGTAATAATTATATGAAAATAGAACTTACCCAAACATTTCATTTTCTCAAGAACTTCTCCACATATATGGCTAAAATAATCTTACTTAAGAAGAATAAAAGAGAAAATTAATTCAGCTAGGAGATTTGAAATATGTTTCTTAAGATAACTATGC
Organism: Oxytricha trifallax; assembly: GCA_000711775.1. NCBI lineage: Eukaryota > Ciliophora > Spirotrichea > Sporadotrichida > Oxytrichidae > Oxytricha > Oxytricha trifallax. Next base: position 9,928 of record ARYC01001051.1, on the reverse strand, counting down.
CTAAATTCATACTTACAGCTAGTACAAAACTTAGAAGAAGAAGAAAGCAATCACTAAAGGCAAGAAAAAGCCTAATAATGTTCCTTATTTGTCTTCTGATTCTTCAACTCAAGAATCACACGCCTCTTCAGGAGTCTAAACAAGAGGTCAATTCAACGAGCAGCAAAAGACTTAACAACTTACCTGGCAGAAGATGATTTAATTAAATATAAATTAATATAAAAGCTTGTGCTACACCGAAGTGGTAGTGAAGCTTAAAAATGAAATTAATTTTAATTCCCCTAAAAATTGAAACAAATCTTTTATTTTTTATATTTATTTAATCTTTTTCCTTATAAATACTTCTCCTATAAAAATTAATTAATTAAATTAAAATTTAAATCGAAATAATAAGTCTTTCAAAGAGAAAGTGTTTTAAATAAATAAAAAAGAATTTCGAAATAATTCCTGAGTAATTTAAATTAATTTAATAATTAAATAAATTAATTATAGCAATGAAAAGCTAAATAAAGTCAAAAGTATTTTAGGTTTCTGAAATCTATATCTTATATTTTTATTAAACTAAGACTTTAAAAAATATAAAATAAATTTAACTTTACAAATGCAGAGTGAACTGCATTGAAAATAGTAGGATTTTGGAAATAAGTAAATTGAATAGAATTAAATAAATTTAAATAGCAATTAAAAAATGTCTCTTAAATAAGTTAGCAAAACAAGTGCACTTTTATAGAGTGCAAAGTTAGCTAAAATTAGTAATTATAAACTTTACAGTTGCTTGTCTTGTTCACTTACGTGAATTAAATAAAGTGTATATAAGCACTCTGTAAAGAGTGTAAGTGTAAGTAGCGTGAATTAATAAAAATTACCATGAAATAAAAGTGCATGAATAGCTTCGCTATAATGCTATTCCAGTGTAACAAAAATTTGCGAATAAAAATAGCACTCACTTTATAACAAAAATTATGAAAGAAATGCGTTTACATAGATTTAAAGACACAGAAATGTAGAACTCGAGTTGCTCTTCAAAGTGCACACAAAGCGCACTGAAGTTAGTGGTATGTGCGTGAGTTGCGTTGCTAATAGAGGAAGTGCGATAGCGATCACAGATTTATCACTTTTTGATTTCCATTATTAGTTTAATTATTAAAGTAGTAATTATTAATTAATAAAAACCAAACTTAATTCAAATGTGGAGGTAAAACCGCATCCCTTCTTAAATAGTGTGAACGGTAAAACTTCGCCCCTAGTCGGTCAGCAGGGTACAAACCCCATATATTCTTGATCAGCATCTCAAACTCTATAAGACTGGTAAGAATGGCCTCGAAATAAAATTATGAATTTTTTCCCAACTTCACCGTACTTGCATTCTCTCGATCGGCTCCCTCAAATTAAGTTAAATTCTGTCCTTTTAAATTTCCTTATTTATCGATATACTTAAAACTTTTTATCAACTTACAAATTCTATGTGTACATACGTATTGGGGTTTATGTACTCATAGAATTTGTAAGTTGATAAAAAGTTTTAAGTATATCGATAAATAAGGAAATTAAAAAGGACAGAATTTAACTTAATTTGAGGGAGCCGATCGAGAGAATGCAAGTACGGTGAAGTTGGGAAAAAATTCATAATTTTATTTCGAGGCCATTCTTACCAGTCTTATAGAGTTTGAGATGCTGATCAAGAATATATGGGGTTTGTACCCTGCTGACCGACTAGGGGCGAAGTTTTACCGTTCACACTATTTAAGAAGGGATGCGGTTTTACCTCCACATTTGAATTAAGTTTGGTTTTTATTAATTAATAATTACTACTTTAATAATTAAACTAATAATGGAAATCAAAAAAGTGATAAATCTCAAATGCCTATCGCACTTTCCTCTATTAGCAACGCAACTCACGCACATACCACTAACTTCAGTGCGCTTTGTGTGCACTTTGAAGAGCAACTCGAGTTCTACATTTCTGTGTCTTTAAATCTATGTAAACGCATTTCTTTCATAATTTTTGTTATAAAGTGAGTGCTATTTTTATTCGCAAATTTTGTTACACTGGAATAGCATTATAGCGAAGCTATTCATGCACTTTTATTTCATGGTAATTTTTATTAATTCACGCTACTTACACTTACACTCTTTACAGAGTGCTTATATACACTTTATTTAATTCACGTAAGTGAACAAGACAAGCAACTGTAAAGTTTATAATTACTAATTTTAGCTAACTTTGCACTCTATAAAAGTGCACTTGTTTTGCTAACTTATTTAAGAGACATTTTTTAATTGCTATTTAAATTTATTTAATTCTATTCAATTTACTTATTTCCAAAATCCTACTATTTTCAATGCAGTTCACTCTGCATCATTACTCTAAGAGTGTTATTAATAGTACTAAGTATTATAGATTACAAAAAGTGCATGATATGGATTTTAAAATCATATTGATTTTGTTTTTTGCTTCAAAATTTATTCAAGTAAAAGTAATATAAATTAGGGTTACAAAATTGTATACAATTATTATACAATTGTAAGTAAATTGTAAATTCAAATTCTTAATACGCTTTACATTTATTGTAAGATATGGATAATTTGAGATTAAGAGCATTATCATTGTTAATGCAAATTATAATTAATTATCTATTTTCGATTTGATATTTAAGGAGGTAAATAAATATAAACTTGAAAGTATAGAGAAGCCATTTCTATTTTTACTATTTTTGCTTATTACTAAAAATAGGGCAAAATCAAAGTCAAAATATTTATATAACAAAATCAAAATTAACACCTATTTTTTCATTTCAGCAATTGATTCTACTCATATTGAATTTAATTTGAATTAATTTATATATAGGGGATTAAGATAGTTGCTTAAAATTAAGAATTTGTATATAGGGTGCAGATTTTATAATAGGGTAAGTTCAATTTTTGAATTCAATTTTTATTATTGACTATAGCTTATATTGTTAACTATGAGAATTAACAATGGAAATTACACTTATTTAAGTTAAATGGTAGTGAAGATTATATAATAATCGCTATTTATATAGGTTGTTATCAATAGAGATTGATAAGCATTTGAGTATATTATTTTACAGGCTCTAAACTTTGAAATAAAGTAAGCAGGTGTTTTGGGGTTTTCAATTATTAAAATACTTGAATTTACTATTTAAATTCAGAAATAATTTAATCTTATAATTTAGACTTTAATTTAGTTCCTTACATTTTTATATTATAAACTTAATTTAGTTAATTGCTAAATTAATTGACTTTGTAATTTAATTCATAAATTAATTTGGCAATTATTGAGAAATCTCCTTATTTATTATTCTATTTTCTATGATTTAATTTAATTTAAATCTCTGCAATTAAAATAGTTACTGAATTATTATCTTTGCATTTACCTATAAAAGTCTTGTTAAGTTTAAGATTTTAAATTAAGAAATTAAGTATTCATGAATTTAATTAATTAAGAATAAAATAATTTTAAATTAATCAAAATTAATTGTTAATTAATTCCAAATTTATATTTATACTTACCTTATTTATTTTTGCTATTAGTAATTATTTTTCTAATTTGATTTTGATTAAGAAACTGTAATTTTAAACTTTGAAAAACTTCTAGGAAAAGATTAATGTGATGATGGAAATTAGATTAAATTAAGAAAATCAAAGAGACAAGTAAGACATTAATTAAATTAAAAATATATATATTTAAATTAAAAGCTATTTAATTATTAATTATTTAATTTATATTTATTTTTGTCCGATTATTAAGCGATTTATGATGTAGATTTTATTTTTTTTTAAGGATTATTCTAAATTAATCATTAATTTTTGGATAGTAATCCCAATCATTCATCATTAAAATACACAAAATTGTATCAAGGCCAGTTTGAATTAATAGTAAAATCAAGAGTAACAACAAAAATATTTGATGATTAATTTTAATCATTTTCCAAGTTATTTATTTAAATTCAAATTTCAAATTTAATTTATTTTTTGTAGGCTAGATTTGAATTTTCCATTTTTAAGCATAAAGAAATCAAGAATGTCATTTACTAAGAACAATAGAATGTAGAGAACCCATTTATCCTTTTAAATTTTATTTAATTTAAATATTTTGTTTCAGTTTAAATGTTGAAAATGTTTGGTAGAAATCTTGGTAAAACTAATTTACAAAAAATCCTTCTTATAATTACGTGAATTATCTGAGGAACCCCTTGAGAATTAATTGAGTTGAAGTTTTTTGATTAAATTTGTTGAATATAAATATCTCCCTAGACGAGATTTTTCTTTTTAATTTATTATTATAATTTTAAATTAAAGCGCTCTCAATTTATAGTCGAATGTATGGTGAATATTTAAACCTTAGAAAAATTTTAATGGAAAAATTTTGTTGATAAATAATTTACAAATAATTATAATTATAATATTAAATTAAAACTAAACTTTTTAAGTGTGAATCCTCACATTAGTATTTTTCAAATTATTATTATTATTATTTTCATTACTAAACTTACCTGGCTTTTGATTCTCAAACTTTATTCTCTTAAATCTTTCTTTCTCCATATTTATTATTTGATTCTTAAACTTCTTTTTACTTGTTTTCCATTTTAAATTTAAATTATTAAGCTTTATTTTTCTTTCTTTTTTACTTTTTAACTTCATAATAATTTAAAATTGGATTATTGGCTTTTTAATTTAGCTTTAAAATTTATTGGATTATTGTAAAATCCAAAAGATGTTAGTCTTTAAAATTATAAAATGACTTATTGGCTTTTAGAGAGAATTATATTTATATACCATAAATGCTGTTATAACATGTTCTATAGACATGTAGAGTGAAAGTTAATTCTTAAATAAATAAAGGCAGTAAATTCAGAGTAAATTAAGCAAGTAATTTAGAAGTTATGGAAACTTCAAGTATTTATTTATTCCTAAATTTAGTATCCAAAATGGCTTAATATGAAATATTCTATTTTAAGTAACACTTTCATTCATAAATCCTTAAGGGAAATGGATTCGAGAGCTGCTGTTAATACATGATAAAAGCAGCGTCTTACTAAATTCTAATTAATTCTGCTAATATTCATGCCTAGCTCTTTCATAAATGCTGCCCAGTAGCCTCTAAATTTTATTATAAAATTAAATCTTACTTTGATGAGGCTCTTGTATTTAATGGATTTAGTCTCTGTTCTTAATCCAAGAATACATTAATTCTACAGGTGCTATTCTATAGTGATAGGGGCCTAGAAACATTATAGGTAAACTCAGTTCCATATACTTTTCCATAATACTTTGAGATCTGTGATAAGGAGCATTATCAAGAAGTATTAAAGTATTTGATCTCCAGTCAGCATCAATTTATTCGAGTACTTTTATTAGCTTGCATAGTAAGTACATAATGAATGCTAGTTAGTTCTTCCATGATTAACTGTGTAGAATAGTTCTCCCGAACTTGAAACTGCAATAATCAAATTCATTTATTTGAGTCTCTATGAATTTGTAACTCTATTTTTAACATAAGGGGCAGTCCACCCTCTGTGTCTTTAATCTGTTTAATTGAGAGTGGATTCATTTATATTGATAATTCTCTTACCCTCACTTAAGCTTTCAACGAATTGCTAGGCTGATACTATCGTTGCAGCTTACTACTATTGCTATTATGCAAATTAGAAATCTATTTGATTTACTTGTAGGTCATCATTAATTCATTCTTTAAGAATCTTCTAATCATTTACTTGCTGCACCTTAGTTAAATATTCTTCTACAAACTATGTTGTATATCTGAAACTTGCACTGGTTAAGTATCAAACATTAGTATATTAACTTTATGAGTGCGAGCTCTGCTATGAAGTTTCTTATACTTGCCTCTCTGAATTTGTTTTAGATTCCAAAATTAAGCTTTCTTAACAGGGCTCTTCAAGTATCTTCTTAATTTGTAATAAGAAATTCCAAGTCTATTCATGATTTGTGAGTATGATAACTTTTCATGATTTCTTAGTCTAAGAGACTCCTCTGCAATTTTAAGCTCTTTCTCTTGCTATATTTTCTCCTTCCCTAATTACTTTAATACTCTGCGAGGCACGGTTGCATTAAGTTGTGTGTGTTAACCAAACACTGTATGTTAATCTTTGACTTTATGGTTTCAATAACTTTTGCTTCAAGCAAATTTAAATCAAAATTTTCAGCTTAATCAAGTAAGCTTTAAGGTTCTAAGTCAGATTACTTATAGTCAGTGTAAAGCTTCAACACCAGTTGACCAAGACTTCTTATTTAACTATCATTAAGTAATGATTCTTTAGTTCCTTTCTTAACGGCTTATCTGTAAACTTCCTTAGGGTCTATGATAAATCCATCACTTTCAAACTCTGAAATTTCATTACAAGTTTAGTTGAATAGTGAAATTATATCTCTATAACTCACTGATTCTATGATAATGTCGGCGACAGTTATGTTTCTCTAGTAAAGCATGTTAGTTGTTAAGTAATCTTAATTATCAAAAGAATCTCCTGATTCGTTGGAAGAGCTTGACTCTTCACTTGAGCTGTTACCATCATAATCTTTATCTTTTAATTTGAAGATCTGAAAGTCTTGACTGCCGTTTTTTAGAATATGATTCCATAAATGGATTCCTAAATTTAATAATAATGAATTCTTTTGGTGCTGGTAGGAATTCCGCTAGCGGAAATTGGACTGTGCTGGTAAGATTTCATTATCATGAAAAGCACTCTCTAGTTTTAGTAACGGTAGTGTCTTCCTGAATGGAAATTTACCTATATATAATGGTGATAGGTACCTAACTTTTAATTTTAATGAACCAATGATAACTTACTGTATCAATGTTTAAGAACTCGCCCAGAAATGCATAAGTAAGAAAGAGCTATACAACTTTCTTGCCCAAGACTGCCACGCTTTCTTACCCAAAGCAGACTCCACCAACATTTATTTCCTTAAGTAAATCATAAGAGCAGAGAAAGATGTAACGATTAACTTATCCCTGTAACTGTTATTTTAGTATGTAAGGAGAGATGCAGTAAAAGTGTCAGCAGTGCCTTAAATAGATGGACTTACAGTTTAAGACTTTCTCGATCATGCAAGAGGGTCTTCAAGACTGCTGTAATACTTGCCTGATGAACGAGATTGGGTCCACCTAGACAGATAATGGATCTGCGACTTGCTCTTCACCCTAGACACTGATGGTGTCTCCCAGATGATTCATGATGCAATGCTCTAACGAAGAGAAAAGCTAGAGTAAAATAGAGATCTCGTTATAGAAATGAGACCCGAGTTCGTGGACGCTCTCAGCAGATGCCTTAACTTTAGCAGTAAGTTTACTCTCTCTTAATTTCGTGTGTAGCTGAACGGGGTAAGGCTGTGAATCTAGTTAAGGATTCATCTAAAAGAAAGAGAACTCGTGATTAAATGGAGGAGGTCAAAGATTATGAAGAAGCTTTGAAGCAAGATAACCAAGAATTCTTGCAGTAAACTAAAAAGTTGAAGCAATAACATGATAATATGGAAAGTGAGTTGCTTGACTTACGCAAGATGAAAGAGTAGTTTATGCAAGATGTTAACCTGTAGAATATGCAAAATCAGTCTCCAAACATGAGACACTGAGTGCTGCTGCTTCTATTCCACCACGATTCTCTATATGCTATTAATAGCAAAGACTTGAATATGGTGAATTTCTTAAAAAAATTAAGATAAATCTCATATTCTTAATCTTGGTTTTCTCTCTGGATTTCTATGATTTATGTCGCTTTTAAAGTCTTCTCTCACTAGAAGCTGCCTTTAACCATCTTTCCATTGATTCTTCATTCTCAGGGAGCTCCGTATAAGTGCAAGTGAATGTTTTATCTCTAGTACTGCGACGAGTAGTCAACTCTCAAGACTTGTTTTATTCTTTGATTAATTCAAGCTTTTGTTAACCTTTCAATAATCTTCTCTTAGAACTAGCAGAACTGCTTTTACTTTTGGATCTCTCTCTGCTTTGAGCCTTAGTAATTTCATGATGCTAACGCTTTAAATTCCTATGCACCAATTTCTATACCTGGTCGAATGGTTTATCTTGCAGCACAGGATTTTAACTCATCTTCTCTTCAATAAGCTCTATGAGAGAAGGTTAATAAAAACCAACTTACTTTATTCACCTTATTCTACATTTTATTAAGGCTCTTTTTCTTCCTCAAGATTTTCTTGCTTCACTTCTTCAGTTGGGTTGGTGCTTCACTGTAAGCTTTCTCAGTTAGAGCAACGAGATGTTAAACGATTTCTTTCACAACTATATTTTGCTCCTAATCGTTTGCAAGTTCTGCAGAAATTGGTTGTTGAGGGACCTAGTTTTATTGAAGGAAATTTTCCATAGCTTCTAATCGATTTTATAAAATTGATTATACTTAATTGTGCTTGCGATCAAGATTAAGTTCAATTTCTCTCTGTTCTTAAATGATAAGCTGCTCTTCACTATCTTTAGAAGCGTATCTATATAATACGCGTTACCACCTGCCTTTAGTGTTGAGCCTTCCAATTCTACCAATAATTTATTCTTCAGATCGTTTTGAAAAAACATCAGCAATAATTAAATATGAACCTCCATTTTAATCGATTCATCATTTGTTTGAATGTCTGTTCCTCGTCCCTGTGACTCGTTAAGCAAGTACATGCCATAGCTTTTGCTTGCGTTCCTCAATAAATATCTGCCTTCAATCGCAGATTCGATTGCAGCAGCTTAGGAGTGGCTGAAACTTTTGAAGTCAAAGTTCGTATTCAAAAAACCTTTTTCAATAGCGCTATAATTTGTTGAAGCAACAATTAAAACTGGTGAAATAGCTACTTTAATCCTTTATGATTTCCTTGATTTTTTGTAAGTAATCTCCTTGATTTGAACTTATTAGCAAGTCAGCCATCTAAGTTTTCTTATCTCCTTACAATTTATCAAGAGTAGGGAACACCACAGGTGTGCTATGAAAAGCTAAATTAAGACAGTTCTCTTCACTATGAGAAAGATGGCTTCCTGAAAATCCAATAATACTTTTAGCTTGCTTGTAAAAATTAAGCTAGTTCACAAAGTTTTCACTGGAGCCATCGAATAAAATCCAGTCGTATTCGTCAACAAGGACGATACTCTCTTACCACACACTCATGAATTTAGCAACCTTCATTTATTTCTTGAGTTGTGGTTGAGTGAAGAAATAAATACCTGCACTTTTTGCGAAGAAATTAAAGTTTGAATCAAGTTTGATTGCAGTAATAACTTTTTGATACTTATTGAAATCTCTCTGCACTAAGTGTTCATTCTTGCCAACTATGAAGACGGATAGCTTGCTTTTAAGAGCATAAGAATGGCTAACGCAAAACAAATTAAGGTCTTGCCATTTCCAATACCAAAATGTATTAAATGGTTTGCTTGCAGGTTTTTACAAATATAATTAATGCACAAAATTTGACAACTGTATAATTTAAAGCCAAGATTTTGCTGTAGCTTTTCCAAGTCATCACTCACACTCAATCTTTCATTTTGGGGCTTTTTATTGAAGTCTATAGCGAGTTAATGAAAGATATTTGCATTCTCAAAGAGTTAAAGCAAGTCTACAATTGTTTATCAGAGAATGCTTCCATATTTCGGGGTAAGTGTAAAATTCTTTGAATTTCAGAGCTATCTCCATTAAGACAATTCTTAATGATATTGTTGTTGAGAATTACATTTTTTTAAATTTAAGCTTCTATAATTTACTGCTGAAGCTTCTGAATTTGAGAAATCTTGCCAACCCACTGCACGTCTCTGCTCTACAACCTTTATGCAAGTCCTTTCATAAAGTATACCATAGTGTTTGAATCAATAACTTCTTACTTCTGTAAGAAAGTAGCCCTGGTAATTTAAATATACTCTTTGAGTAAATCAACTGTTGGAGAACAACATATAGCACAA
>ARYC01001050.1:0-10997 GCA_000711775.1 Oxytricha trifallax | reverse complement strand
AAATCTACTTTTTAAACTTAAAATTGCTAACCAGAGAATTTTAATTAAAATAATTGAGAAATTACTAAAATATTTTAATTTAAAATGATTAGCATTAAATCATTTAACCACAATGATAATTCCTTAATAATTGCTTGCAAGGGTATGTTACTATAAAATTTAAACTTACTACATATAATGATATTTATATTCTGTTTTAAATTCAAAGAAATTTGCTTTTAAGTGTGATTTAATAAATTTTACTAAAATTGTTTTTTATTTCAACTAGTTAATTTTCATTTTACTAAATAATGAAGAAATTTCTTGATTTTTGGATAAAGTATTGTAAATTAATAAAGAAGAAAAGAGTTATCCAATAGTATCAAGGAAGTCTAATAATCTCATTTGTAACTGCCTTTTATTAAACTAATTGGTTAATTACTAATTTTAATATTAATTATCATAAAGATGGTTGAGAGAACAGCACTTGCAACAGAAATTACATCTACGAGAGGAGTAATCAGCCAAGATTAATCATAAAATAAATTATATTTATAATATAATAAATTTGACTATTGAGAAGTTAAAACTAAAGCGAAAGCCAGATGACATACAGGACATAGTAGCTAGATAAGGTCCATTTTAGGGTAAAGGAGCCTTTGGCAGAGTTTATAAAGGTCATATCATTAAAAGGACTAAAGAAGAGATTGCTATGAAAATCATCCCAAGATAAATTAAATATAAAATAACTTAATTTAAGAATTTAGTTAATATAATTGTGTATAATTTCAAGAAGTGAAGATGGCAAGGAAGATTATAAGGAAATAGAAATTATAAGTAAAAATTAGTAAATAATTATTGATAATTTAACTACATTTTATATTTTATAAGAATTAAAGATTTAGATTTTACAATTATAATTATATCTATTTTAATTACCTTTTAATGAGATAAAACAAATGAATTCATTGAAATAATAATTTAAAAATATTATAGATTATTTAACGTTAAGCATTTTAATTCTTTAATAATACAATTTAATTGAGATTGAAATAATGAGTTAGATTGACAATAAAACTATAATATTTTATTACAAAATTAGTTACTAAAATTATAACTGTAAACTTTATCTAATCTTAACTCAAAAGAAAATATTTTAAAAATGTGATATTTCTAAACTAGAATATTTTAAGTTATATTAAACAATCTAAAATTTATTACAAGAATATAAAAACAATTATATTTAAAACATTAGTGTCAATACTTGTCACCAAGGAATAGCATCAGTCAAAGAATTATTTATAGTTATTAGATTTTAAAAAAATTAATACTTTTTATTAAAAAACAAATAAAATATTATTAAAACAAACAGTTTAGATAAAGGGACATATAATCTAAAATAGAAAAAATTACTCTACAATTTAAAATGTTTTCCTCAAAATTTGTTATTTTTGTTTATTCATTTATCTTGAACAATTATTTAAATATTTTTAAGAAATCTATTTTAAATATTCATAAATTTACTTTAAATCTAATAATTATTCTGCATATTTAACATGAAATAAATGTATTATAATCATTCAAGTTTTTACATTAATTTTTCTAGCAATTTTCTATAAATTTAATGTATCAATAATAAGAAAAAAGTCTTTTTTTATGAAATTTCTTTTGATAAGTACATTATTAAATAATATAAAAATAATTTTTTGGATTTAATCCATTCATAAACAAGCTTATGTATTACTACTTTCAAAAGGATGAAAGTTCAAATTAGGAAGAGCTTGTCCTCTTGTAACCCTTGGCAATAAACACTAAATTATAAATTTAATTGCTTATATTTTTTTACATATTATTAAAAATAAATAATTATAAAATTAATTTCAATATTTACGAATATACATTTAAAGGTTTAATGTCGGATCTCAATTAATTATATTTTATTTATTATGTATTACTATTAATTATAAATAATTAATTAAAATAAATAATAATTTAAAATGGGGTAAAGTCAAAAAATTTTAATATCCTTATTTTTGGATGATAGAGTAGAAAGCATTTAATGTAATTAATGATAATTTTAAAATCTATTAATTGTGAAGTTTTTTTAACTTTAATAGTTGATATTTATTGGAGTAGAAATAAAAAATACAGAAGTATTGATAAAAATGTATACTCTCTTTGAAAATAAGTTTAATTTAACTTAACATTTTAAAGTAAATAGTATAAAAGGATTATGTTATTCTTCGTTTTTCCTGTATAAATATACGCTGTCTATATTTGTATTTTAATCCTATGATTAAATTCATAGCACTTTATTAGTTTTTAATTTGTAATTATTTGATTCTATATTTTTTATTGTTTAAATTAATTCTTAGACGGTATGAACTTTTTTTTATTTAACCTATGTTTCTTTAGATAAGTATCCAAAAGGAGGAATGCGTGAGAATTAGGCTATAGAATTTTTTGCTTAATTAGCTATTGGGATAAATGCCATACATGAAAAGAAAGTTATACACAGAGACCTGAACCCATGGAACATCCTTGTCTTTAAAAATGATAAAAAATCTATTCTCAATGACAACTAAGAATTTATACTCAAGATCACTGACTTTGGGTGCTCAAAGATTTTTAATGATGTTTATATATTTGATTTTACAGCCTCATGAATATAAAGCACTATCTAAAGTGGGAAAGATTGGTTACTTCGCTCCTGAATAAGTGAATAACTCTGGATAGGGATATTTAAATTATATTGAAGCTATTTAATTATATTAATTTTTGATTAATTTCATTAAATCAATAATTATTAACTTTTTATCATCAATCTGTGATAGGGATACAATTATTTTTTAAATTAAAAAAACAATTAGAAAAATTAATAAATGCTTAGATTATTGAAAAATAAAAAGTTTTATAATGTTGAAGCAGGTTTAACACATTTTAAAGAGTTTATTTTTTCTTGTTTTTGCTTTTTTCTGTGAGTTTACATTTCTTAAATTATACACCCCTTCCTTCACTCAATATTTTTTGAATCAATTTTTCCAGTCAGTTTTTTCGTCATTATTATACTTATGACTAAACATAATTATTCTCTTAAAAACACACCCTGTTTCATTTCATTAAAATATTACATTGTTGATATCCATTGCAAAGTCTTACAAGTATAAGTTTTATGGGTAGAATTATTATAAGTATAACCATGAGTTGAATTTTTATATCAATATCTCTTATAAAATTGTATTTTTATAAATTTAGAATAATGTGTAAATATTATTGAAGTACATAATTTTAACGATGCATTTATTTAATATAATTATTCTATAAATTAAATTTGATTGTTTAATTTATGTCTGTTTGATGTTAAAATTATAAATGACTTAACTTTTTTATAACTTTCATTAAAAATTTAACTATTATTTTTAATTTTTATTCAATGCTAAAGGTTTAATATTTTTTTGTTTTATATAAAGTTATCTCCGCATAATTGTAATTATTTAATTTAATTTTCCCAATTCATTCAAAGATTACTTTATTACCAAAAAAATCATTTTTAATGTAAGACATATAAAATCTATTTAAAAAAATTGTAAAAAAGATATTAATTATTATTTAGTTTCAGAAAGTAATTCAAATTAATTTAAAAGACAAATTTAATTTATTAATAAGCATATATTTGATGGCAGCATGTAGATAGATACCTTTATATATAAAACAAGCTTTTTTATAATTCTTATTAGGTAATCAAAATTTTGTGTAAATTTTATCTAATTCTAGTGTTGATATATTTGCTCTTGGTTTGACTGTTTTTAAAATGCTAACAGGAGAAGTGCCTAATGCTGGAGATATATCAAAGAGAAGTATTAAAGTTGACTATTAAGTTATTTAATTTAAAATGAAAATTGCTTTTTAATTTATATAAAATAGATTAACATTATTTTAGATTATAATTTTATTTAAAGCTTAATTGAATTGTAAGTTATGATAATTAATAATGTTCTAAGGCATTATTTTAAAGTCATAGATACTGCTGTATGTTAATATAACTTGCTTCATTTTGTGACATAAAAAATAACTTTTTTTCTCTTATATAAAAATAAAAAAGCAATGTGGTATTAAAAATCAGTTATTTTTTTTTACATTTATTTCTTTTTACTACTTTTAATTTATATCTCATAAGTTTAAAGTTCCATTTACTTAAAAGTAGAATTTTTCACCTTTAAAATTCTGAGAATTTTCACTTTAAAGAGAAATAGAGATCACCAATCTAATTATTTATACAATCATTATAAAATTTTGTCGCATAAATTTTAAATAATTATTTTTCACCAAAAACATTTTAATCTAGACATTCTATAATAGCAAAGATTTTTACTTGAGCTTTGTTATTTTTATAATGTGAATCTATCTTATAACGAGAATTAAAATTAATTTCATTTATTTTTTAATTAAACGTAATAGAATTTATATATAGCTATTTTTACAGTAAATTGTAGAATTCAGTGTTTTTATCCAAAATTTATAAATAATTTAATGTTATTTCCAAAGTTATTAGTTTAATACTTTCTTATTTTAATTACTAAATAATTAACCAATTATTTATCTTATAGCCTAAGTTAAAATTTTATAATACTGTTTAGTAAAAATATAACAATTACTAAGTTGTAGAATTGAAACAATAGATTTTTATATAGAAGAAATTGATATTTTAAAGATCAATTTAAAATGAATTTCGAAAATAATCATTGCAAATATAAATATCTTTCTATAACTCTAGCATGTGGATTTGCTTTATTATTTATTTTTTACTTTATTTTTCCATGCTAGTATCATTTATTTATGAAAATAATATAAATACTCTACGAATTCCATCATTTGTTATTTAAATAGATCTAGAAAAGTTTTTAAAATATAATAAAAGAGAAGTATATAATGATGCTGAAATTTAAGATAATTTTTCAAAATTGAAGAGTATTTAACTTTATAAATAATGTATAAGTTTAAAAAAAATATTTCTTTTTTATTATATATAATCCGCCAAATATCCATGATTTTACTAATTCATCTGAATTTATTGAACTACTTTACTAACTATGCTAAATAATTTACTTAATATTTTAAAGCAATTGCTCTCTTGATTCAAAAGATAGACCAACTATTGACTAAATTATTAAAAATCCGATTGTCTAAAAATCATCAACCTATAAAAGTTATATGCGAGACTACGTTTTACCTATCGATAAATCTAAAATAGAGACAGCAACTATGACTGAATTTGATTAAGATATTGCATAAATTACTGAATTTGAGATAGAGATAAAACCACTTAATAAACTACAAACAGAGACATCAACATTATTTGGATCACGTTTATGCATTTTTTTAACATTTTTGCTGATATGTTTTCTCTTTTTTATTCTAAAGTAAGAATTTATTCTTAACATTTTATAGAAAGAATGAAGCTTATCAATAATTAAAATTAAAAAGTAATTTGAATATATTCAATAATTAATAGAAGATCTGTAATAAAAATTAGAGCTTTAATAAATGAATTTTGTGGATCACTAGTAGAAGTTTAAGGCTGATTAAAAGAAATATGAAGCAGATCTATAATAGAAGTTGTAGGATTAAAATTTCGAGATTAAACTATTATAAAATTATCAAGATGATCTATAATAAAAGTTTCCTCCTCAAATTATGGAGTAAAGATTGAAAATTCCTTTGAAAAACAGTTTACTACATAATTTTTATTTTTACCTGAAATTGGAAGAGTGCTATATTAAATGGACAGAGTGAGATAAGTATTCAAGGCTAATGAAAGCGAATGGCCAGCTTAATTTGAATTTGCTATTGGAAACAACGATGAACAGTACTTTATAGACAAGTATTAATATTTAATAGATAAAATTCTTAATAAATTATTTTTTAAAATTCCAATGTTTAAAAGTAAATTTATAAAATTACTTATTTTGTTTTATAAATTTCTATTATCAATTAATTAATTTAAGAATGAATATCCTCTTTTATAAAATAGGAATTGTAAATTAATATATTAAATTATATCAAGCTAGAAATATATTAATGTTTTGATTAACCCTAATAAAATCAAATTATCTAAATTATAAACTTAATTTAATGGGATATTTTCCAAGAATTTGGAGATTCAATTAGAATAATTAGTTAGATATGAGTTATAGACATGTGTTAGTATGAATAAAATTGTATATATAAAACCACGTTCCAAGATTGGATTAAATCGTTTAAGCTATAATTAATACAGTTTTTATTAATATTTATTTATGCAAATATTAATCTATTTTTTTAAAAAAAATTGTTCGTTTAATTTTCTTTAAAAATTATAAATTTAAATATTTGATAGTTTGCTGAATTAATTAAAATTCAAATTTAATAAAAATTATAAATTTTATCATAAAGATAAGATGGATAGATAACCCAAATATAATATTATATAGTGTTTGTTTTTTTTAGTTTTCAATGCTATAAATTTAAAATTACGTTTTATGTTTGCTATGTTTTCTATTTTTTATGAGTCCAGCGTCTTTAAACTTTGAAGACTGCTTAAGAAATCACATTATTATTTGAAATATTTTTGATAGAGTGCTAATTTTATAATATATCCTTGTTAAAAATAAAAGTAATTAATTATTTTAAAAGTTTGCATTATATTAGTATCAAATTGCTTGTAGTTTTTTTCAAAAAAGTTTAAATGATAGATTTTTATTTAAATGAATATAAACGTTGTATAATTTTATAATTTTGCATAGAACTATATAACAAAATAAAAGAGAATAGCAAATTGTTTATATCAATATATTTTAGAAATTATTCTTTGATAGAATTTAATTTTAACTTAATAAATTTTATAAATAAAGTATAGCAGTTCGCAATAAAATCAAAGCATTGATCAATTAAGAATTTTAAGACTATGCTAATTTAAAAGGCAGGTTGAAGCCAATGGAAATATTTTTGTTGGATTGTACAATTATTAAGGGATTATAATTAAAAAGTGAAGACTTTTAAAAATAAATCAATACGAATGATTAAATATCAAAAGACACTAATTTGAATTAAATTTGAGTGAATGCTTATTTAACTTTAATTAATTAATAAACTATCTAAAAATGGAATTTATTTTTTTCGACTTTTCTTATTTAGATCCATGGACCAGGACGCGTTGGTGTGGCCACCAACTCCATTAGAGGACGCCTGGTTCTATCCCCACGACCTGCCAACGGTTTTCACCGGCGAAGGAGCTAAAGGCCTTTACCACTTTAGCTAATATAGAGTGATTACATATGCATGTCCTGGTCCATGGATCAGTACTCTTCAGTCAGTCATCCTATATATAATGTTAAAGTCAAACCAACTTACAGGTGTTAAGATAATAGATTATTCAAAAGATCCATGCACATCGTGAACTCCTTCATCAGTGATATCTTCGAGAGTGCCATGTTTAAAAATAGTTAATGAATAACTAAATAATAAGCTATTTAGATAATATATAACTTCTACTTTGAATTCTAATAAAATTATCTTAACGCCTATACCTTAGTTACTATCTAACTTTTCTTATTTATTCTATTTTTGGGCATCGATCATGTTGATGCTGTAGTGATCTTTAAGTTTTTCATAAATTTTTCTTAGAGATCTTTATTATATTTTCATGACATCTTTTTTAAAAAAATTAAAAGTGAGGTGAGTGTGGAGCACTAGCATCAACATGATCGATACCCTAAAATAGAAATAAATAAGAAAAGTTGAAAAAAATAAATTCCATTTTTAGATAGTTTATTAATTAATTAAAGTAAAATAAGCATTCACTCAAACTCAATTCAAATAAGTGTCTGTTGATATTTAATCATTCGTATTGATTTACTTTTAAAAGTCTCCACTTTTTAATTATAATTCCTTTTTATTTTTTTTATTTTAATTTACAATGAAGGTAGCAGATTTTACGGAAGATATTATCAAAAAGATAGGATCATATTTATTTTTTTAATTAATTATTCAATGTTAATAATGAAGGAAAAAAGTATTCAAATTTTTTTTAAATTGCATTTAAATTAATTATTTCTTCAAAGTATTGATATTTAAATTATAAAATACATTCAAATAAGTTATTTATCATAGAGGGACATTTAGCAAATGGTATTAAATATTAATAAAATGTAGATGATATTTAATTGGGTCATTTTTATACCACATTTTTATGAAATATTCATTTCATTATGAAAATTACATATAATTTTTATTCTATAGAGCAAATTTTATATAATAGACAAAAGTAATTGGAATTAAGAAGCTTATTACAGAAAAAGTTTAATTGATATTTAACCAATACCTACGACTGTGGATTGACCAAGCTAGGTAATGATATTCTGATAAACTATTATACATGAGAGTATCAAATCCTGTAGTAAAACCATGTATCCCCCAGTATGATTTATTCATAGTTTGGGGCAGATTGGTCCATCAATTATATACTTGTATCAAAGGCTAGATTACTCTCAGTCATTTCACGATGAGCAGGATTTGAGAATTATCTAACTCAAGCAGCACAGTCAGTTTATTTCTCTGGTTCAGCTACAGTTCCTTGCTTCCAAACACAAGCGCTGAGAGTCAGGCTACTTTGCTATTCGAATAATCTATCAACTTGGTTAATAAGCTAGAAAGCTTTTTGATTGTGGAAAGTACATTCATTTCTTAGGTAACAACCTTTCTTGCGTTTTATCATTATAATTTAAAGCTTGTTTTCAGATAAATTTAGAGTTTTATTGATCAAAAGTTGAATTGCAGATAGATAGTTCTTTGTAACTTCCAGTTTTGGTAACTTGAATGCTTTCGATTGAATGTTTATTTAATTAATTATTTATTAAATAAGTTATTAAGATAATAGTAATTTCAAGGTATCAAAGTAGTGACAGTTACAAGTAGATAATATTTTATTCTTTATTAAACTTTGTCATTTTTACCTATTTTTATTGTATTTTATTAAGAATTATCCATAGGAAATATAAAAATCTAGTAAATTAAGAATTGAATTAAAAATAAAAAGACTATTATTTAAAGTTATACATGAAAATTAAAACCAATTACTCTCTTGTATAATTATTATATTTCATGTGTGTTTAAAAATTATCTTATATATTTTTTGTAAATTAATTACATTAGTTTATGTGTTACTGATTTAAATATCAATAAAGATTATATCAAAACTACCTTGCATTTTACTATCCATTATTATGACTAGTTTTCTAATCAATTTCTATGAAATATATGATTTGTCCCTAGACTAAATGCATATAAGTGTTTTTAATCTAGAGCATAATATTTTATATCTTTTTTGCTTAAATTGCGAATTAAATTAAAGTGAGCATATGTGTTTTATAAATTATCATTAATTTATCATACCTGAAAACAATTAGTAAGGATTCGATAACTATAAGGAAATATTTTACAAACAAAAGCATATAAAAACAATAAGTATAAATATATATTTCCTAGGTATTTTATATATTCAAATCTATATAAATGATAATAAACAAAATCTTATTGTAATAATTTAATCAAAACCCCAAAACCCTTTCAGTAGTTTGATTGAGTTTTTTATTGATAAAAGTAGACTATTAGTGCATACTTTATTTGGGTTTTAATTGGGTTTATGTAGGGTTTTAATGTTTAAATATTAGTATTTTAAGTGAGTATAACAAGCGAGTTTTTTATATATTTCACATAAACATAAGCTTAGAGTCATGTGGCAGTTCTCTGAATTTTATCTTTCTAAGTTGATGTTTTATTGTTTCTATTGTTTGTTAATTCTCTTAGCTTGGCTTGATTATAGTTGAGTTTGCAAGTTCTCTGAGACCTCCATTTATTTTATTTTTCTCGAGATATTGTTTGATTCTCTGCTTAGAATCTCTCTATCTCTGCAGCTAAAGTAATCGTTTCTTGGCATGTCGCTCTCTATTATTATTACTGCTAGAGCCCAGATATCCCATTAAGTGTCTCCATCTCTCCAATCCTCTCTCTCTGGAAAATATCCAGGAGTACCGTATACATTTCCTTATGCAGAGGCTTGCACTCTTTGAGCTCTGTTGAAGTCTATAATATAAACTCTAAGAGGCTGAAAAATTCAACATGATATTCTCTGGCTTTAAGTCTCTATGAACATAGCCTAGCTTGTGAAGCTCTTCAATCCCCTCCACTATTTGCTATACAATCTAGCCAATTTATCTCTGACATCTATTGTCAGATAAGAATTCTCTGTAAGTCATTTCAAGTAATGGAAGCCTGAAGGCTACACGATCATTACCAAGTAAAATAGCATCAAGCTATATGATATGCCTGCACTCATTTAACTTTGCCTTTTAAAGAGCAGGATACTCATTTGCAAATTCCATTTGGAACTTGTCATCAGCAAGGAAGTAATTGAATGGATATATCTTGTAAGCATATTAGTCATCAGTAATGACTCTCTCTATTTTATCTTCAAGAGTGAGATAGCTTTCAAGGCAAGAATCTAAGTCAATAATTTTTAATATAGGAATCTTCATTGCCTCTATTTGAACCATGATTTTATTGATCTCAGAGACTGGAAAGTTCTTGACTGCTTTCTTCATTTTAACTTACTTCTAGACTTCAACTTGAAGAGACTCCACTGGGTTTCTTGATCTTCTCTTTTAGAGGAATCTATTCCCTGTAGGTTCATGAATAAAGACAAAACTTTAATTGTGGCTTTTTCTTCAAGTGCACTCTGAGGTCTCTAGTATGAGAATATGGCTTCTCACAGAACTCACAGACATACTTTCCATCTTTCTTTTAATGCTTGAGATATAACCTTGGCATATCGTTGTGTATATCTCTCAAGTGTCTCTTATAAGTTGACTTGTAAGGGAAAACTTTATTGCATTCTTGGCATTAATAATCAACTTTGGCTGGTATTTATTAATGCTCTATGGAGGGTTGTTTAACTTCCTCCTCAATTTAGACAGCTTCTATTA
>ARYC01001049.1:0-20648 GCA_000711775.1 Oxytricha trifallax | reverse complement strand
ACATCCATTTTTATCAAACTTTCTCCATTAAATTGCTCCTAATAATAATTAATTTAATTAGGTGGTGCTCCTAATTTATTTAAAATTTTATTAAGAGGTTAAATTAAAGTTAAAAACCGTATTAGGTGGTGCATTAAAAAAATTAAAGTTTAAAACCTCCACTCCTCAATTTACAAGAACAGATTTAGGAGAACCACCTAACTTCACAAAACAAATTTAGGTGCATTTTAATGTATAAAATGGATGGAATAGTCTATAAATTATCTCTAATGTAAAAAAAATATAAAACTAATGTCTCTCACTCTGTTCCTATTAAACCTCTCTAAATCTATGAGGATATGCTCTTGCTTATGTATAAAGGTAGAATTTAAACAGCTTATATAATTATTAATAGTACTTATAAAATGAGCGGAAACTTACTAAGAAAAGCGGCATTGCTTGGTATTAGCCAGTAAAAACTTTCTTTCATGAATTAAAAGAAAATTGAGACCTTTTATGCCTCTACCTAGTATGAACCTGAAATTCTCTAACCTTAGGTCTCAGACTTTGAATAACAATTCAGTTGTTAAATAGAAATGCAGAGCTAGGAAATTCAATGCGAAGTTCCAATAAAAATGGTTGAAGAAGATGAAGAGAAAAAGAAATTAAAGCATTACATTTATGTGAAGAGTGTGAGAAAAACTTCACTTATAAATCTGCTCTTAAGCGTCATTTCTTAGAGTAGCATTCTAACAAACCAAAGCTCTATCTTAAGCAGATGGAAAATATTTTTGCCCTTATTGCAATAAGCAATATCATCATTCAAGGGATTTAAAAATTCACCTATAAAACCATCATGTCAAGAAGTTTGAAGTCATAGATCCCGAGATTGGTGAGGTCTTCCTTAAAAAAAGAAAGCAAAGAGACCCTTTAGAATCCTTGGAACAAAGATTTAAGAAACAAAATAAACTTATTAAAGCAGTGAGAAACCTTCCAGCTTCTGAGATAGCTAAAATCACTCTGAAGATGCAAGCACTAAAGCTTCCAATTTTAAATGTAATTGACCTTAAAGAATGTAAGGAAAGTTATTTTATACTTGAGGACAAGTTTGAAAAAAAGGTCATAACTGATAAGCAGTTCGCATACAAGATTTATCCATTCAACTACTTTAAATACGATGACAAGTATCAAATAGAATTTGTCAATGAGTACTAAACTCTTACATAAGCTTTATTTAACTCCAGTAGAATTCAATTCCATTAAATTAAGGGCTGTAAGGAACATTGTATACAGGAGTAATGTTTAACTCTTCATAAGCTTTCTTAGACTCCTTAGTCTTATGAACTGAGAGGTTGACAACAAACAGGATGATCTCTTAATCGTTGTATTTATCTCTCAGCTTATGTAGGAACTCTATGTGCTACTCTCGCTTAATAGAGCGAGGATGAATAACATTACTTTCTAAGCCAGAGTTTTCACTAATACTTGCTAAAATTGCATGGGTTACAACCTTTACTTTCTAATCGTAGACTTCTATATTATCATACTTCTTATACCAAGACTTATTAATAAAGGTGTTAAACGTAAACACAGCTTCATCAGCATGTATGAACTTGATGTTATTGTCAAATATCCCTCTGCATTTAATCATATATATAGTTTAAATTATTACTATAAAATGGCACTGTAAAATCAATCACTCTCTTCTCTCTGTTGACAGTCTTAGTAATACCATTTCTTCTATAAATATTGGCTATTGTCTAAGGAGAGATACGCATGTCAGGAAACCTACGATGAAACATTACAGCTCGCTAGTCATAAGGATAGTGTGCCCAGTACTTTAAAGTATTAGAGTCATAGAAGTAGTCAATATGGGTCTGAGTGAACTTTTATTTTCTTACTGGATGTCTTCAAGTACCAAAATTAAGATGCTAAACAGAAAGCATGCAGTGATACCTAACAATTGAGGCACTCTTTTGCAAGAGCTTTGCTATAGCTGCATAATTCAGTACTGGTTTGACTTAGTCTATATTAATACTCGTACCATACCTAAGCTTAAGCAGCAACTCTAAATATTTCTCATCATAAATAGACCCTAAATTTCTCTAATTTCTATTTCTCATTTTGCAAATTGGCCTAATTTCTCTACTAACCCAAATAAGACCCCAATAATACCCTACAAATCAAAGCACTTATAAACCTCTCTAAGGGGTTTTGGGGTTTTGAATCCGATACCCTTTCTCTAATAGACATTTCAAACTCCTCCTTTACTAATATTTCAAGTGAATCTGGCTTAATATTCATATCGGACTCAGTTTAAGCCAACTTTGCAAATCTTTCTTTCCAAAATAACACAGGGCTCTTAGGAGGAGTGTTCTGTATTTAAGAGTTGACAAGAAGTTAAATTTCACAGATCAACATTTCGAATTGCACTTTCTTTAATAATTCAGCCACTGATTATGGAGGAGCTATATGGGTGAGTCATTCAAAAGTGAGAATAAATATTTAAGATGCCAATTTCAATTATCATGTCTCTTAAATTGGAGGAGTATTGTATGCACAAGCTCTTGGATATAATAAAAAAATAACTTTATAGATTCATTAGTTATTTAGCTAAATCATTTATAGTTAAATGTCAACGATTGCAATTTCACGAATCAAATTGCAGAGCAAGGCCAAATTTTTTCTATAGACACATCACAATCTGAGACTACAATATAAAACTCAAAATTTGATGGTGACCTGACTTCAGTTTAAAATCAAATTTAAAATCTAATAATCAAAAAGTAATTTAGAAGTAACTACTATTTATGGTAAAGTCCAATATAGATTTCAGGATCTGGTACTATATTCAATTCAAGCAACAATAAATTCACTAATTTTACCATGAGTAAATCTGGCGGTATATTTAAAGTATCACTAAGTACCCTAATTTCTATACAGAATGACTATATCTTAATATATTTTTAAATATGAGTTCTTAAACAATTAGGCAATCATAGGAGGGGTGGTATATTGCTACTAATGCAACTATCGTTCGGATTTTAATTTGTACAAGGATTGTTCAGCAATTGAAGGCGGTATTATGTATAACTTTTATAATTTTTTTAAAAAATTGCTTGATAATTTCTTTTTACATCGAAGGAGATAGTTAAGTATAAATTAAAAATGATACGTTTCTTAGTAACAATAAATTTAAATCTTAATATTAATAATAATGCAGCTAATTTTTTTTTATTTAAATGCACAGCTTGCTGGAATTATGTCAATATCTACTGGTTCTTTCTTTAATATCTTCAAATATATATTTTTTTGAATATCTCTGATTCATATTTCTACAACAACTAATCAAAAAATAATTTATATATTGTAACTATGCAAACCAAGATTCCTTAATCACAGCCACCAAAACATCTTAAACTTAACCTAATATTATAAATAACACTTCAATTATAGAAAATTACTCTGTGTAAAATTTAATGAGTCTCTAAAATTCTTAATTGTTGATTCAAAACTCCTTAATTTAAAATAATCATGCTTAGAAATCAAATAAATTTTACTTTTTAAAATAGTAGTTTAATTTGATATTTAATCAACTCATGGATTTTAGCTAACATTTTCAGACTTGACTATTTTAAACTCAACTTTTGAAATGGAAATTTTGGAAGATTAAATCTAAAACAATATCTATGGAGCTTATATATTTTCATCGTAGGGAGTGACTATAAATATCCTAAATTCAAATTTTTCGAACGGTCGAGCTTTAATTGGTGGGGCTATTTACATAACTGGCTAATCATCTATAAATATTGAAAGTAGCTTATTTGTGAATAATCAAGCTAAAAGCTAAGGTGGAGTTTTGTATATAAATGGATTTTAACAATTTACAATAAGCAACACTGATTTCATAGATAACTATGCCTAAAATGATGGTAGTTAGATTTTTGCTTCATAATCGAATCTAATAAGTAAACTAGGTAATATAAGCGTGGTGGGATTAAGAAATGTTTCAGCTTTCACTTTAGAGCATATAAGCGTTGAACTGGATAATATAACGATTTTGTAAAATAAAGGGAGGGCATATGAAGGTTCTGCTTTGAGTTGCACTGATTGTCAGAAGCTTAATTTAACAAATTCATATTTCTCTAATCTTGAAAGTTAGAGAGGAGGAGTGATGCTCTTGAGACAGAAAACTTAAATTAATATTATTTTTATTTTAAACAATAGATTATGGTTACAAAATCACTGCCCATATCCCAAAATTACATAAAAATAATCAAGAAACTTAAATACGTTTAAAAAATTGATATTAAAAAATAATTAAATATTCCCTTCTTAATATGACAAAAATTTATAGTAAATGTTTTAGGACTTTAAAAGTAAAACTTAAAATTATTTGATTCTTTTTAGCTTATCTAAAATATTAATTCTAACATTGGGAAAAAAATTATTTAAAAAATTGGCACTATCCATAATAGATAAGATTTCTAGCTATAATTTAGAAAATAATACTTTTGTTAATAATTGTGCTTATGAAGGAGGTTCAAGTTACTTCGAAAATATCCAGAACTTAATTATTAAGAACTGCTCATTTTTAAACAATACAGCTAAATTTCCAAACATTTCATAATAAAGCTCGTAATTTGGTAAATTATTAATTAAGATTTTATTATCATTTATTTTAGATTAATCTGGTGGGTCTTTATATCACAAATGTAACTCTTATGATCAGTAAAAACTTTAAAATATATTTTTAGGAACTTATAATTGAAATGTTTGCTTTAATTTATAAATATAAATTGAAAAATAATTTTGAATCAAATTTTAGCATTTCAATAAAAGAGAATTTCTTGCTATTCTATAATTTTTAGTTTAGATTTATATCATTTTGTCTATTTATAGAAGAAGTTCAAATATTTTCAATTTTTCTATAAAAAACAATAAAGATAAATCTTACTCAAAAGTTTATTATAGTACCAATCATTTAATATGATCATTATGATTTCAAAATTTATAAATGGAATTATTTTTATAAGTTTATAGTATAATATTCTTAAGAAAGAAAATAAAATAAAAGCAAGTTCTTTCCTAAAATAATTTTTTTTTAAATTTAAAAAATCATTGAAAGTTTTTAAAATCTTAAGTGTCAGCTATTCCAAATATCAAATTCATCCTTCATGAATAACACAGCATTCAAAGAAGGAGGAGCTATAATATAAATTTATATAATAATTTCATGTTAATTCCTTATTATATAAAATGGACAAGAATACACCCTACTCTCTCATAAAATATAGATATAAATAACTCAGCCAAAGAATATGGAAGTTTTATGTCTGCCTATCCATAGAATTTAGTCCTTGCTTCTTCTTTGTCACAATCTAATGGGAGAAATTTGATTTAATTTGATGCATAAAATTAAGTTTATATCATAAATGGTTAGCAAAGTGGTGGACCAATTCCAGATTTAACTTTATAGTTTGTGGATTATTATAACGAAATAGTTTAGAATATCAATTCAGTCTCAATTTCAACAAAAGTTCAATCTCTTGACGAAGATATATACATTCCTGGGTTCTTGGAAGGTTAAGAGAGCTTTTTAGTATATAATGGAATAGCAAATATATCTGGCTTAATTTTGACTGGTTAGCCAGGGAAAAAATACTGTAAATATTTTGATAATGTTAATGAGTTTTATAGTGATAACTTTCTAAGCATTTAATGTTGGAATGTGGAAACTTCTTATTATCTTCTAGATTCACGTCACTTTAAGATTATGCTTGCCAGGTGAATAATTTACATAATCAGGCAGATGTTAGCTTTGTCAAGGGCCCTCAACATACTCAATAGTTTAACAATAAGATATAGGAGATTGTAGAGTGTGTCAAACTTCAAAATCAAAATGCTTCGGAGGGTCTGATATAAGACCAAAACCAAGCTTTTGGAGAAAAAGCAATGCTTCAGATATTTTCTTTAAATGTTTCAATGAAAATGCTTGTTTAGGTGGGTTAAACGATTTTGACCCTCCTTAAGGGGTCTGCCTTCAAAGTTACCAAGGGATTTTGTGTAGTTAATGTGCAATAGGGTACTAAATGACTGGTTATTATGAATGTACTATATGTCCAGAGGATAGATTCATTTACCTTAAAATGGCCTCGCTTATTGTAGTCTGCTTTATTTCCATATTTGTGCTGATAAAACTTTCTCTAAAAGCTACTAACGATGACTTTAATCCTATCACAACTTACTTTAAAATTTTCCTTAATCATGTGCAATTAGTATCTCTGACTAAATCTTATGAACTTATGTGGCCTAATTCTGTAAGAAAATATTTACATTAACTCATAAATTATCAATATAGTTGAAAGGATTTTTCTCAATTTTTACGCCAATATTTTAACTTACTTAGAATGTTTTCAATTTGGACTGCCTCATTAACGTTGAAGATAGTATTATACCTCCAGATTTTAAAGATTATTTCAATATTTTTTACACAAGAGTCTTTCTAATCTTTATATTAAATCTAAATCCATTTTATTTAATTAATTCAATTTTACAGAATGGGATCAGTGCCATTCAATTAACTAAAAATATATTTTATTTATACCTAATTTAATATTTAATATATTCTTAGTTGTTATTTTTTGTTTCTTATTTTGGCTACTGTATACTTTAATAAAAAAAAGTAACCTTATGGAATATTAGTCTAAGATAATATCATCAATCAAACTTTATAATTTATTCAGAATAAAGTAACTTTTTAATTGAAAATTATAAAAGAATTTCTTAAGTAATTATGCAATTTAAATGAAAATTAAAGCATTAATTTTCTTAATTAAATTTCCATAATTAATTAAATTAACATATCTTAGATAAGATAAAAAAACAATCAAATTAAACAAAAACTTGAAAATTTTTTTTTTATTTTTTAAAAAAATATAATCTTGTATAATTTTATGGCTGAATCATTTTGAAATTAACTTAATTTGATTAATTTTAATTTTTTCATTTACTATTGATTTTTAAAATTAAATTAAGCATTTATAAAAATATGAATATAAAAACTTCTGAATTTTACGCTCTTCTAAAGTTATTTGTTCTGACCGAGAGCCCCCCTCCTACCCCCCCTCCCCCCTCAGCCGAGACCCCCTCCCCCTCAACCGAGACCCCCTCCTCCCCCCCTCAAACCGAGAATCCCCTTTTATTATAGTTTTTTTATGAATTTATTTTTTACTCAGAATAAATTTCCTGCCCTTCGGGCAGATATTACGATTAAAAATATATTTTGATAAGTTTCACTACGTCCGTCGACTTTTTTTTAGAACATACTTCCATAGGGAAATATTTATAATAAGGTTTAATTTTGACTATCATGATTTATAATATGATTTAATTGATAGACATAAATTTGAATTCAAGATTTTTTATAACTTAAATCACTTACACTCTACTATATAGTAAAAATTAATATAAAAAATGTTCGTATTATTTTTAACTTCATTTTAATATAAAACTTTTATTATTGTTACTTATTTTGTTAATTACTATTAAAATCTTATTTCTTAAGCTTAGTTTATTGAAAAATTAAAGAGAATTTTTTATGTTTAGGATTACTATTAAAATATATATATATATTAATAAAATATGATTTTAATAGTAATTAACAAAATAAGCAACAATAATAAAAGTTTTATATTAAAATGAAGTTAAAAATAATACGAAAATTTTTTATATTAATTTTTACTATATAGTAGAGTGTAAGTGATTTAAGTTATAAAAAATCTTGAATTCAAATTTATGTCTATCAATTAAATCATATTATAAATCATGATAGTCAAAATTAAACCTTATTATAAATATTTCCCTATGGGAGTATGTTCTAAAAAAAAGTCGACGGACGTAGTGGAACTTATCAAAATTTATTTTTGATCGTAATATCTGCCCGAAGGGCAGGAAATTTATTCTGAGTAAAAAATAAATTCATAAAAAAACTATAATAAAAGGGGATTCTCGGTTTGAGGGGGGGAGGGGGTCTCGGTTGATGGAAGGGGTCTCGGCTGAGGGGGGAGGGGTAGGGGGTTCTCGGTCAGAACAGTTATTAATTTATATTGATTTCAATATATTTAAGAATTGTTCTAACTACTTTTGTAGATAAAACAATTTTAAATTTATTTTAATCATTAAATTAATGTTATTAGTTAAATACAACAACAAAAAATAATATTTGAAATATCCTTATTTTATTTAAGTTTTGAAATTGTTATTGGATTATTCTTTTTTTATTGCAACTTCATTCAAATAATGCTCTCAGTGTTTTAGTAAGAATTTAATACAAATTCTAACCTAATTTAGATGTGATGATATAAAATAATTAAAAAAATTAGTTGAAATATTTTTATATAACAAAATTAATATTAAATTATATAGACGGAGATCTAAGGGTTCATAACTTTATGGATAATATATGTTTTGGATAGATTCATAGAATATGGGCATTATTCGTGGCACTCCCAAATATTTTGTTTTGGGGTCTTGGAATCCCTGCTCTTGGATATTATTTATTAAGAAAAAATCATAAGAATATTAATACTTTTGAAGTTAAGGAAAAATATGGCTTCTTATTCAAGGGATACAAGCAAAAGTACTATTAAACTTTCCAGTTTTTTTTAAAATTTAAATTTGATTCCCTAATTTAGCAATTATGTAACGATATTTTAGATTTACTGGGAAATCGTAGTAACTTATAGAAAAGCATTAATATCTTTGGTCGCTACAGCTCTCTCGAATTAAGGAGCAATATCTTAAGCCCTAATTGCCCTCGTTATTTTGGCAATCAGTCTTAAGCTAAATGTGTAAAATAGACCCTTCGAAAGAAATCAATTAAATATCTTGGAAAATCTGTCTCTCTTTTCCTCAATCAAAACCCCCAAATTCTTTCAGTAGTTTGATTGAGTTTTTGATTGATAAAAGTAGACAATTAGTACATACTTTATGAGGGTTTTAATAGGGTTTATGTAGGAGTTTAATGTTTAAATATTAGTATTTTAAGTGACTATATGCGAGGTTTGGGGTTAGTTTATGACAGTGAGTATATAGATTTATTGTTTAAATTGCGATATGGATGTGATGAATATAGTGATCGACTCAAACCTATTCTAAATTACACATTTATAGCAATGCTGCTTCATAAATCTCCTGCTATTGTTAGGTATTTCTATCTATTAGCATTGAATTTAAAGAGATAGCAATCTAATTCTAAGCCTAAGAGACCCTTAAAGTTTTTGCAGCATCATATTGATTATCTTATTTATGATTAGACTCTTAAATACTGGGCTCATTTCTCTCTAGCCTAGAGGGCTGTGATGTTTCATCGCCAATTTCCTGAGCTTCACATCTCTGCTTAATGTATAGCAAACATATATAAGAAGAACGGAATATCTTGCAAGACAGTCAATCGCATAAAGAGAGTGATTGACTTTTAGGTTCCATTTTATAAGGATAATTTAAATTATATATTCGATTAAATGCAAAGGCTTAAGAGCATAATATAAAGTTCATACACGCTGATGAGGCAGTATTCACATTTAATACCTTCATATCAAGGTCTTGGTACAAGAGGTATAGCAACATAGAAGTATATGACTAAAGGGTTAAGGTGTAAACTCATGCTATTCTTGGAGGAATAAGTGAATATAGTGCCCTCAAGACTTATATTATCCACACTCGCTCAATAAAGACTGAATAATATATGAAGTTTTTGCAATAACTCAGAGACAAGTGCTGACTAAGATATTATTCTGTTCGTTGATAACTTCTCAGTTCATAAAACTAAAGACTCAAAGAAGGAATATGAAAGGCTAAACATAACACCTGTATTTATGCTTCCTACAGTCCTGAGTTCAATGGAATCGAGTTTGATAGAGCTAAATTATGCACAAGAGAAGGGAGATTTTCTGTATATAAATAAGTTTTAGATTTAAACGAATGAATAAGTTCACATATTAAATATCCCCGTAAAGGGATTTGGCTTCTCTTTCTTTTCTTTCTCTTAAGGCTTAATTGGGCCTACGTTTCCTCTTTTAGTGCCAGCTCCTGCATCTATGTTCATATCGTCTGGCTTTAATAAATCTTTGTAGAGTCTCTTACTCAATTCATGCTTTACTTAAGATTTTCTCTCTCTCTGTTTAATTTGCTGCTCTCTTTCATCTAATATATAGCAGTGACAGGTTTTTCTATAAAGTTAGAAGACTAAGCTTACTTTAGATGAAAGGATGCTTTTGCAGTTCCTACAGCCACGAGTCGCTGATTTTAATTCCCTGCTTCTCTTTTTCTTCAGGTGAGATGCTATAGCGTTTCTTGTGAGCTTCTTAAATTACTTCATTTAAGTACTCAGGTTTCAGAGTTGTAAGAACACCAAAGAAGAAGTTTCTCTCACGCAACTTATTAGAGAGTTGTAGCTTTGATGGAAGGCAGAGAGCAAAATCTGGATTACTCATAATATCATCATAGAGGTTTGTAACTGAGATTTCAGGGTAGTTAGGTATCTCAATTATCTTTATTTCATTGGTCTTAAAAGCTTTATTCTCTTCACTTAGTAAGGCTTTTAAGAATGATATTTTTGTTCATTCCTGTGTTGGCAAGAACAATCCAACTATGGTTAATATATTATTATCTCATAAAAGCTTACCTTGATAAACCAAATATCTATAAAGGTCCTCTTTACTTCTAAATTTTCCTATTAAATCTTGAGATTAAATTCTCTTCATTGCATCATTCATAGACTCCAACTTGCTTCCTCTTTTTAGAAATATTAATGAAATTTAATATTATGGATATCCATTCTAAGTTTATTGAAATCTAACAACTAAATAGGGAGGACCTACTGGAGGTCAACCTTGGAAAAATATGCAGAGAAGCATTGAAAAACTTGCTCCAAGTTTCACAGATTGATTTCCATTTTTGTCAAACTTTCTCCAATAAATTGCTCCTAATAAATAATTTTATCCCCAAATTAATTTGAATCTTGATTTGGAGGACCTCCAAGAGAATCAAAACTTCATTAGGAGTATTTAATTTACTAAAACGCATAAATTATCATAAAATATGTCAACTTTCAATCTTTTATGGCTAGTTCATTTTCTTACCTCTCAGCAAAGAAACTACCAGAGTGTCTTATACTCTACTAATATAGTTTATCTCGGTAGATTTTATCATTATTATAATAAAATATATCAGCAAACTAAAATGAGCGCTAGCCTTTTGAGAAGAGCGGCATTACTTGGGTAAAGTCAGAAATAAATTAACATTCCAGCATCCAAGAAAAGTAGAGACCAGAGACGCTTGCCCTCAGTGGGAGCCTACTTATGACACTTTTGACGAGTCTAGCTTTGAGATTTAAATATTAGTTAAGTAGGAGGTTATCAAAGAAGCTGTGCAAATTAGAAGAGTTTAAACAATCTTCCATAGAGCATTAATAAATTCCAGCTAAAGTTGACTATTAATGCAAAGAATGCAATAAAGTTTTCCCTTACTAGTCGACTTCTAAGAGACACTTGAGAGATATACACAACGATATCAAGGTTATATCTCAAGCATTAAAAGAAAGATGGGAAGTATGTCTGTGAGTTCTGTGAGAAGCCATATTCTCATTCGAGAGACCTGAAAGTGCACTTAAAAAAAAGCACAATTAAAGTTTTGTCTTTATCATGAACCTATAGGGAATAGATTCCTCTAAAAGTGAAGATCAAGAAACCCAGTGGAGTCTCTTAGAGTTGAAGTCTAGAAGTAAGTTAAAATGAAGAAAGCAGTCAAGAACTTTCCAGTCTCTGAGATAAATAAAATCATGGTTAAAATAGAGGCAATAAAGATTCCCATATTAAAGATTATTGACAAAGATTCTTTCCTAAAAAGCTAACTCACTCTTGAGGATAAAGTAGAGAAGAGAGAAATCACTAATGAAAAATATGCTTAAAAAATAAATCCTTTCAATTATTTCCTTGCTGATGACAAGTTCTAAATGGAATTTGCTAATGAGTATTATGCTCTTTAAAAGGCAAATTCCAATGAGTACAGGCATATCATCTAGCTTGATGCTATTTTACTTGGTAAAGATCTTGTAACCATCAGGCTTCCTTTACTTGAAATGACTTACAGAGAATTCTTATCTGACAATAGATGTCAGAGATAAATTAGCTAGATAGTATAGCAGATATTAGGGGATTGAAGAGCTTCACAAGCTAGGTTATGTTCATAGAGACTTAAAGCCAGAGAATATCATGTTGAACTTTCAGCCTCTAGAGTTTATTTTATCGACTTCAACAGAGCTCAAAGAGTGCAAGCCTCTGCATTAGGAAATGTATACGGCACTCCTGGATATTTCCCAGAGAGAGGATTGGAGAGATGGATCCACTTAATGGGATATCTGGGCTCTAGCAGTAATAATACTAGAGAGTGACATGTCAAGAAAGATTACTTTAGCTGCAGGGGTGAGAGAGATTCTAAGCAGAGAATCAAACAATATCTCAATAAAAATAAAATAAATGGAGGTCTCAGAGAACTTGCATTTTCAACTATTATCAAGCCAAGCATAGAAAATAAACAAACAATAGAAAAAATCAACATCAACTTAGAAAGATAAAATTCAGAGAACTGCCACATGACTCTAAGCTTATGTTTGTGTGAAATATTTTCAAACCTCGCATATACTCACTTAAAATACTAATATTTAAGTATTAAACCCCTACATAAACCCATTTAAAAACCTAATGAAGTATGCACTAATTGTCTACTTTTATCAATCAAAAACTTAATCAAAATACTGAAAAGGTTTTGGGGTTTTGAATGATTATGGTTTATTGCGGAATATTTTTTGTTTCGGATTAAGGATCGTCAAATTTATAATCAAATCAAAACAGTGATGAAGGTAAGCATAATATTTTCCATAAATCAACCCTCTATTAAGCGAGTATAATCAAAATGAGGAGATCGTTATAAAGAAATCAAAAATGCAATGAATTATGATTATGATCATTTCAGAGTATATTAATGTTTTTTCAACTGTAGAGATTATAAATTAAGATTAACTGTTTTAATTATCAACTTAATATTACTAATAAAACATGGAAAATTCTAATTATTTATTTTTTTGATTTTTCCTGATTAGTTTGTATTTTAGCGCAGTCTCAGCGATTTATCTGTAGTAGTCTCCAACTTTTTTCTTAAATTTTTCTTAGATATCTTCACTATATCTTCAGGAAATCTTCATTGTATCTTCCTCAAAAAATAAAAAGTCAAAAATATTAAAATTAGTAGCAATAATAGCAATAGTAACAGTAGCAACAACAATAATAACAGTAATTAAATCAATCTCAAGCATTATTATGAGTCTGGGATTTTTAGAAAAAAATCCAAATTTTCTAAAATTGTTAGTTTAAAAACTTAGTGATAAAGATGACAATGAAGAATATGTTGATAAAAACCACGAAAAATCGATGAATTTAAAATTTTGAAATTCTTTGGAATTTCAACCAGACTCATAATAATGCTTGAGATTGATTTAATTACTGCTATTATTGTTGTTGTTATTGTTGTTATTACTACTGCTATTATTTCAATTTTAATATTTTTTGACTTTTATTTTTTGAGGAAGATAAATTGAAGATACCCTGAAGATATAGTGAAGACATCTAAAAAAATTTAAGAAAAAAGTTGGAGACTACTACGGATACATCGCTGAGACTGCGCTAAAATACAAACTAATCAGGAAAAATGGAAAAAAATAAATAATTAGAATTCTCCATGTTTGATTAGTAATATAAACTTGATATTTAAAATAGTTAATCTTAATTCATAATCTCCACAGTTGAAAAAACATTAGTATACTCAAATATGATCATAATCTTCATTCATTGCATTTTTGATTTCTTTATAACGATCTCCTCATTTTGATTATACTCGCTTAATATAGTCATCTTAAACTATGAGACATATATGTTCTTTTTTGTATTGATTTTGACCACAAACTCACTCTTCTTTGTATATTGGTTCTATTACTTTATATGCGATTTAAAAATCATGCTCTTGACGAAATATCAGAAATACTACCTTAAAATTAAATGAAAATTATTTTTATTTTTTTTAATATTTTTCTATTTCATATTTTATATGAGCCCTTAATTTTTCTCTGTAATAATTTGGTAAAATTGAAGCAAGACTAGATTATTCTTATTAAAAAATAGCAAAAAGAGGAACTAATCAATAAAGCAAAATTTTAACTTAATATCTTGAAAAAAAAATTGCTAAGAGAAGCTATGTTTATAGATGATATGGGTTTAGAAA
Organism: Oxytricha trifallax; assembly: GCA_000711775.1. Taxonomy (NCBI): domain Eukaryota; phylum Ciliophora; class Spirotrichea; order Sporadotrichida; family Oxytrichidae; genus Oxytricha; species Oxytricha trifallax. The sequence goes on along the minus strand of ARYC01001049.1, from coordinate 6,332 downwards.
ATATTGAGCTTTAGCTTGAAATAGATAATGTGATAAATTTCATATAGGATCAGTAACTCTTATAAAAAGAATAGTAACTTATCATTAAATAGAGATCGTTAACTGAAGACTCGTCTAAGATATATTAAAGAAATTAAGTTCGTAGAAAAATGAGAAAGAAATAGATGGTTAGTACAAAATCAAAAAGTAAATAATGATTTATAAATTTTTTAAAATTATTTAGCAATAAGGTTTTTAAATTTTACATTTTTCACTCATCAAAATTAAAATACATTATTTGAATTTCAAATAGTCAATTCATCTTATGAGAGAAGTAAATAGTTTTAATTTGTTCCAAAAAATAATTAGATTTTTATTATAATATAATTTTCAAAATGAAAAGTTAAAAAATGCTATTCCATTTGTTTATCTATATTCTTGTAAATCTAAGTTTAGTAAGAAATGCTTGTGATATTTAATCTGTAGAAATAAACAACAACTGCTACTGTAAGTAAAATTCTTTATGCCTCACTACTTTATACTTTTGTTAAATTTGATTTAAAAATATTAGCTTGCATTCTCTATTATATTCAAATAATTTTCAATAATTATCTAAACCATTTTTTAGCATGTTAAACATTAATAAATGGGTGTTTTTAATGCCATCTTTCAAATAAAGATCTAACATCTAAACAAGAAAATCTCGTTTGTGATTAATGTAAAATTATATGTAATTTAATAATATATGTTCTTTGAAATAAAATATACTTGTTAGAAGCATTTAATTTTAAATTAATGCGTTGATGGTTTATATTTATTCCAGAACACTACTTAATTACAATTATTTTATTTTTAATTATAATGTTAAAATAAAAGAAAAAATATTTTATTAACATTTAAAGATAATATTTTATTATGCTTAAAGATTTTAGCGCATTTAATATCTTCATATATATATGTTCTAACCGAGATACCCCTCCCCACCCCTCCCACCCTTTAACTGAGTATACCCTCCATACCCCCCCTCCCCACCTCCTACCTATTTTATAATAAAATAATTATAATAATTTATAAAATTTTTTATAAATGAGAATTTTATAAATTATTGATTGAATAATTATAATAATTTAAAAAATCTTTTATAAATGAGAATTTAAAAAATTATTGATTGAATAGTTATTTTTCTTTATAATTAAAGTTTAATATTTTTAATTATATTTAAATTAATAACAATGATTAATTTTTAAAATTCTCATTTAAAAAAAGATTTTTAAATTATTATAATTATTTTATTATTAAATAGGCAGGAGGTGGGGAGGGGGTATGTGGAGGGGTATCTTGGTTTAGGGTGGGGAGGGTGGGGAGGGGTATCTTGGTTAGAACATATATATATCAAGAAACCTTGTGTTTCTTTAATGTTATTTATTTATATAGTTGAAATGAATAACCTTTTTGAAAATAATTTTATAGGTGTATATTTTATAAAAATAAAAATATTGGTAAATAAATAAATGAATGCTTTTGGACTTTTTTTCTTAAAAAAATATGGGTGTTGACGTCACGGCGTCCCAGAGTCGTCAGGACATCCCAGCCTCGTCAGGACGTCCCAGGGTCGTCAGGACGTCCCAGAGTCATAGGTGACGTCAGGACGTCCCAGGGTCGATCAGGACGTCCCAAGAAATAATTTTTTAACGAATAAGATAAAATGTACGAAGCACCATAAAAATTTCTTTATGAATCTTTTCAGGCACGTTTCTAGAGGTGCAAGCTCTAGTTAACCGGTTGCGAACAAGGGGTGGAACCCCTTGTTTGCAACCAATGCAAAACAATAATAGCAGGGGTTAGGTGGGCTGCAGCCCTTGTGGTTCGGATGCAAAGCCTCCCAAAATTGTTTTATATATTTTTTTTCGTCTATCTAGATAGACATCACCCTGTAAGAGATAGGTTTCTTGTTCAACCTTTAATTAGTTTTTGATAATCCTTCTAGCATCTGCTCAGATTTTACTCACAGATTCACGACATGTTTTAAAAATCAAATAATTTTTACATATCAGTAACCATTTCGCTAGTATTCCTTCCATTAGGAAAATAAGTAAACAGTATCTCTCGCAAAATTCTTAGTGGGTAAGTATTATGACCAAATATTTTAAAACCATTTTTTATAGTTTATCTAGAACGACATTGACTGTTATCACATTCATAGTAGCAATGGTCTATATATTTTTCAGAAGAAGTAAACATCGCATGCAAATATTATTATTAGTATTTTTGACATTATAAAGTTCTAGAGAGTACGCCACATCCTTATAGTTAATGAATAAGTGCTTATGTGTCATGAAATGTTTGGTCTTATGTGATTTGTTACTAGAATGTTTCCTAATGAATAAAGTTTAATTAATTATTAACGATTATAATTTAACGATTAAATATTAATTTTTCACATATTCATACACATCAGCTATAAAAAATTTTCAGAGGCTTTGCCTCCGAATCCCCACAAGGGCTGCCGTCCACTTGACACCTGCTATTATTGTTTTGCATTGGTTGCTCACAAGGGATTCCATCCCTTGTGACCCCGGTTAACTAGGTCTTGCACCCCTATAACCCTGCCTGAAAAGATTCATAAAGAAATTTTTATGGTGCTTCATACATTTTATCTTATTCGTTAAAAAATTATTCTTGGGACGTCCTGACGAGGCTGGGACGTCCTACGTCACCTATGACTCTGGGACGTCCTGACGTCACTGGGACGTCCTGACGACCCTGGGACGTCCTGATCGTACCTGGGACGCCTTGACGTCAACACCCAAAAATATTATTTTATTATTATTTTAATCAATAGATATTCTTTAATTATAATAAAATAACTAAATATTTAAATGACCCCAATTACTACTTCAATGTATGCTAAACAATATATATACACAGGGTGTGTGGAAGACTCTAAAACCTAAACCTTAAAATGGCTCTAATTTAATATTTAAAAATCAATTGAAATTCATAAATAAATATCAATAAAAAAATTGAAAGCAAATTTAATTAAAAGATGTCTTTTTTTTATTTTCTCTTCATATTCCTAGATTTGATTTTTTTTAAGTTTAATTTATTATAAATTTCTTTAAAATTATAATTACCTTTTCGATCGAATTAAATTAAAAAATTCAAACTATTTTAAACTTTTCTTCTCATAAATCTAATTTTATCTTTAATAATTATTCAAATATGGAAGATATAAAATAAATTTAATCACATCTTTCGATAATTAACATAATTCCTCTATTTAAAAGATATAATTTATCAAAAGACTGATTTTTACAATAATTTTGAAAAGTTATTATGCTGGTCAAGAAGAAAATTCTACAATTGATTTTAACAATTAAAATCCTTTTTTAACCAAATTTAAATAAATACCAATTTTATTAAGTTTTCTTATCTTATATGTATTATTAAATTATTAGTTCATTATTAATATTAATTTTTTATTTTATTTTTATCTTAAAAAAATTATCTATGTTTTCTCTATAGTAATTAAATATTAACATGCAAAAATTTTGCATTTAGACTGCCCATAAATGCATCATAGTTACATCAATGATTAAGAAAATTGAGCTTGTTTGAAAATGGGAGATGAGTGCTAAATTACTAATTAAGCAATTGGATGTGTAAATTTATGATAAAATTAAATTTTAATATTAATTTAATTAATAATATAAATTTAAATTGTCATGCAGGAGCTGAAGAACATGGTTATATAATAAAAATTAAAAGTTTTTTAAATCCCCATAGATAAATTAAGAAGCGAGGATTGGATTTAAGTAAAATTAAAAAAAAATTAATTATTATAGGCGTATAATTATAATTTTTAGGCTAATTATTAAAACTATTGGCTCGATTAATTTTCCTCACAATATAATCCAATCTGGTTATAAATTTGATTTTAGCCTAATTTCAGCCAATAATTATTAATTTTTATTCTAATTGTTCTTAACTCCAATATTCGCTTCTTAATTGATCTCAGGGGTATTATATTAAAAATATAGAAAGTTTGGGAGAATTAAATATCTATGATAATTTTAATTTGATTCTTAAAAAAATTATTCTTATGAACACTTACCAATTTATTCCTTTTCATTTTTATAGATTAAATTATAATTATTTGTTTTTTATGCAAATTTAAATTTTAGAAACACCAATCTTTATATGATTTTATAAGCCAAATAATTAAAACAACTGTTTTGAAAGGTTAAAATAAACTCTTTAATAAAGAACAGACTGTACTTTTTTTAAAAAGAAATTATCATTTTATGAAATTTCTAAGCCTTGTGATATGCTAGATTATTTATTTTTGTCATGATATTTACACTAGTTAAAAAATGAAAGTTAAGAGTTGATGAAAGAAGTCTATTGAATATTAATATTTAATGATTTATTCTATAAAATTTAATAAACTATAATAATAGGAATGAAGTTTCAAAGTTTCACTTAAGAAAAAAAGATTCTCAGATGTACTCAAAGATTTAAATAAAGATTTTACAAAGCTTAAATTTAAAAATTATATATATTCTAATTTAACTAATATGTTGGATTCATTTAAATTATTGTAATATTTTATGTTTATATAATTATAGGATAAGCTTTAAAAATGGTAAACAGTATTCAACAATAAAAATCTGGATACCCCCCCACAGTTATGGAATTCAAAAGTTTCTCTCTCCACAGTTCTTGAATTTAAGTCTCCTCATAATCCTGGAAATTTTTTTATTACTCCCCCATTCTGGAACAATGAAAAATTCACTGTAAAGAAATAAAATCCAATATTTAATGACCACCGCACCATATATTTCAGAAACTCTAAATATTATTAAAAAAAGAAACTAAAAAATTATAATCAGTATAGCCAAGATTTATCAGTTATAAAATGGTATTAAAATGCAATTTTATAACAAATTATACTTGATTTTTTCTTCATTACTTTTTAATTTAGGATGCCCCCCACATACCTGGAATTTTTTTAAATTCCAGTTTTAAATTTGAATTCCAGATCTGGAAAAAAAATTCCAGTTTTAAATCTGGAACAAAAAATTATTTATTCCAGATTTAGAACTGGAATTCCATGTATAAATCTGGAATTTTTTTTCCAGATCTGGAACCTCATTCAAATAATTTTTATTTTTTCAATTAATATTAATTCAAAAAAAATATATTTTTTTCCAATTAATATTTATCAATAAAATTTATAAATTTTTATATTTCCAATTATTATTTATTTTAAGAAAAAAACTCTTAAATATATCTTCTATATATAAATAATTAAATCTATTATTCTTGATGAAATAGTATATTTGCCATTTATGAATCTTCAAAATTTTGCATATTTTAATAGGGACTATTATAAAAATAAAAAAATTGTTTCAAAAAACATTCCTACCCTTTATTTTATAATATTTTTTTATATAATAATTATCAGTTGTTTTATTAAAAATCTTTTATAAATAACTTTGACATAGTAATAGAATTTAATAAAACCCCATTTATTAAAGACTGTTTAAATTTTAATGGTATATAATAAAGAAATACACATTTATAATTTATTAATTATATATTTTAGCGATCTAATCAAAAAAAAATTAACTCTTTTTCTGTAATCAGTAATAGTTTGTATATAATTTTTACTTCCTATTAATAACTTTGTAATGTATTGTAATTATTTTTAAAATAACCCATATATTTGAAAATTAAATTATAGTTATTTGACTTTTTCATTGACGATTTTAATTATGAAGAATTTCATATTTTTAAATCTGGATTTTAGAGAATATTTCAACAATAATGGCAATGTAATAGTTTAAATTCATAGACTTATAAAGGATGATTGAAATTGTTAGTTACCCTTTATTAAGTAAAATTATGTTATATAAATGTTATTTTTGTTACTTTATCATATGGGTACATATGCTTGCATTAGTCTTGGATCAGTGCTTTCAAGTTCAGATAAAATTATTATAATATATGATTAATTATTTTGTTTAAACTATTTGACTATATCTAATATTAAGTAAAATAAATCTTTAATTAATCATTATAATAAAGATCTTACTCTTTTAATTTTTATAAGTTTATTTTTTTAAACATATATTATTATCTAAAGATAGTTCTAGTATGGTTGATAATCTATACATTCATTAATTTTTATAATTTTTAGTTTGACTCCATGTTTAAACTAATTTAATATATAGTTAATATTTTAATTTAATTTACATGTGTAATCAAAATTCCGAAATTAGTTCACACATAAAATTCATCATTTATGATTAGAGGGTCTATGATAAATTTTGACAATTCTATTCAGAATT
>ARYC01001048.1:0-46559 GCA_000711775.1 Oxytricha trifallax | reverse complement strand
GATGTGAGACTTTTGACAAGGAAATACAAGTTGATGAGAAAAGCATGAATTTTGAGTTAGTCTATGCTTCAGAAGTAATAAATGAAATGTTTATATATAATATAATAATTAGATTTTAAATTATATAATTTGAAGTATAGAAGACTGAAATTCATATAAATAATGGAATATAATAGACTAAAATAGAAAGCATTTAAGAACATTCAACATCTAAGATTATTCAAAACCCTTCAATTAAAGTGGAGGAACATAAGAAAACTGAAGAAGAAAAAAAATAAGATGAAGTTGATAATAATATAACCTTTTTCTTATTTTATTAAATTTGGGATATATGAAATAAAACTATTTGATGATTTCTATGCAAATATAGCAAAATAACTAGCTCTCGAAATAGAGCTTGAAGAAATGGAGGAATTAGAAGCTGAAGAAGAAAAAAAGAAAAACGAAGAAAAGAAGCGTAATGAAAAACAGATGTAAGAATAGAAAGTCTTTGAATCTTCCAGTACACCAAGTGGAGGTGGTCATTAGAAAGGCGTTAAAAGTGAATTTATTGATACAAGCAACTCTGTCTTGAACTTTCACAAAAATTCTACTAATATGATAGTTTAGGAGTAAACTACTCTGCTCGGCAATAATAGAGATTCAATAGCATAATCTATTGAATCAGCAGCAGCAGAAAACCCTAAATTAAAGAGATTTATGTCAATGGGAGATGCAAGAGAAATCCACAGGTTTGACAAGAGTGCTCAAAGTAAATTAAAGCAGATGAATTCTAAAAATTAAGAACTCTAATTATTTTTCGAGATTATTATGAAAATCACTTTCCCGTAATATAACTTATTTATGAAAACTCCAAGAACAATTAAATTAGGCAAAGCAGCAGCTAGAATCAATAGGGTAAACATATATTGGTAAAAATGGAGATAGAAATATTTCTGATGCTCCTCTTCACTTAGCTTTCTTATTTGCCTCTCCATTAGTTATGAGATAGAGTGGTGTTAGAGGGGTTAATAATGGATCAGATAATTTTAGCACTGTCCCGTTACTAGAATTTGGCAAAGAGTTCAAAGAAATAAAGCAAAGTATATTAGAGACAAAGAGAGTGCTTAGAATCAGAAATAAGTAGGCAACTATTGAGAACCTAAGCTTAATCTTGTCATAAAATCCATTAGCTTTACATTTTTCAGGGCATGGACTTGAAAATAGCAAAGAAAATTTTGGGAGACAGCACAAACAACGATAGGGCGATGGAAATTATCTACTATTTGAAACTGAAGATGGTGAAGGAGAACTTGTATCAGAGAAAATGCTATAGGAGTTTATTTAAAGCAGCAATACAAGGCTTGAGTTCGTGTTCGTGGCATCATGCTACTCTGAATTTGCGGGGAAAATATTTCTTAATACAGGTGCTAAGCATGTAATTTGTGTAAGATCAGGAGAGTAGATAAACCCAAAGTCTAAAATTCAAAATAAATCTTAGTTTTTATAATTAAAAATGATAGCATGGAATTAAAACATATAGGTAAATTCCATTAAATAAACAATAACCTGATGTAACCAAGCTTTCATTAAATTTTTAAATTATCATAATATTCTTAGTGTTAAATTAAATAAAAAATAATCTTATTGATTGAAATATAAAAAAAATTGAAGACTTTGCCATTTATTATTTCTCACATTCTTTTTAATTAAAAAAAATGAAGAACTCTCTTTTTAATATTTCCCTTCTTTTATTCTTAAATAAATCTTAACTATTTGTTTTCAACGATTTTCAAAATTTCATCATACAAGTTTGACAAATATCTGCTTTTTTTTTTAAAATGTGAGCTTTCGAGGTTTAGCTGACTAGGCAGTTATTACATTTTCCAAATCCTTTTACAATAGTGTATTTTCTCAAACTATGACTATTTGCGATGCCTTCTAGATGGCTTAAAAATAAGTTCAAGTAAAGTTCGGCCTTTAAGAATCAAACAAATTCAGCATACTAATTTTAGACAGTTCTTCTCCTCATTCAAAGTCTAAAACCAAAATAAATAACTTATTTGACTCTTAATCCTCATCTACCAAAACTGAAAATAGCTCAAATTCCAGTCATAAATGCAAAGTTTTTGGGCCACTAAAATAAGGTGTATGCGAGTTCTTAGAACTTAATCCTAGATTCAAAGAGTATCCAGCAAAGGTTGACAATTTCATTGGAAGATAGAAAGAAATTTTTGAAGTCGTCCATAATGTACATAATCACAGATTAGTTAACATTATTGGGTTGCCAGGTATTGGTAAAACCTCATTGAGTAAAAATGCAGTGCATTATATTGTAGACAGAAAATTATTCAACTAAGGCGTTATATTCATGCAACTTAAGGGATATATAAGTTTTGAAGTGTTCATGAAAAAACTAGTAGTTAGCTGTGTGATGTCAAATTTTGATTTAGATAAAGATAAGAAAAAAGAAGTTTAAGAATCAAACATAGAGTAGCTCTTAACTCTAACATTGAATTACTTGAAAAACTAGGAAGACAATTTACTTCTAGTTTTCGACAATGTGGAAGATCTATTATATCATGATAAGAAAGCCTTCAGAATTTTCATTAATGATCTTTTAGTTCAAGTTTAAAATTTGCACATTCTAATGACTAGCAGGACTACTTTAGGAACTCTGTAAGACATAAATGAGAAGATTCTAGTACTCTAAGAATTATCCACTTATTATACAGTTGATCTTTTTATTTCAAGGTCTAGAGAACTGAAAGACGATGAGAAAAAAGAGCTTCTTGAATATTATCCAGAAAATTAACTTTTGGTTGTTGATATGCCTCTATAGAAAAATTAATAAGTTAAGAATTTAGCAGATCATCACTTATTCAAAATTTTTGGAGGAAATCCTCACGCAATTACTCTTGCAGCTCCTTTACTGATTAGGATGAGACTAAAGGAGCTATACATGCTCCTTAATACAAAAGAAATGTATAATGTATTAAAAGTTGACGGCATTGAAGATTCAACAGTTGCCTCACTTCGTTTATCTTTAGAAGTATCAATTAAAGTTTTACAAAATGATGACACTTAAGCACTATAATTCTTCTTCCTTATTGGCATGCTTCCAGGAGGAATTGAGGATACAGAGCTAGCTGAAATATGGGGTATTGATTACAAAAAACATTTGGATTCACTGATGAATTTGAGCTTGGTCTAAAAGAAAGAAACCAAAGGAAGCGATACAGTGAAAGTAATCCTGCCTCCATTTATGAGTAATTATGCCGATGCAAAGATAAGTCAAGAAGATAAGATTCTGTTTTAAAATGATATTTGCCATTACTACTCAAAGATCTGTCAAAGAATATACAATAGCAACGGCAAATCTATTAAGAAAAGCGAGAGAACATCTGAACTTAATCACTAGGTTATGGATAAGCTGTTAAAGCATGAAACCAACATATATGCTTGTATCTATAGAATGGTGGATGCAAAGCCGCAAGAAAAAATTGATGATGAAATTTAAGAAGGCTTAGAGGAAGACGTTGAGGTAGATCAATTATAAAACTAACAAAGTCAAAGACTGAGAAGAATATCTACTTTAATGTAGCAAATTGAAGTTGGTGATTATAAGAGAGCATAAACAATGGCAATTAAAAATCAGAGATAGCAAGATCTTACTCAAAAAGATATCGCTTATAACACATAAAAACAGCTTGACATACTTGACTCAGCTGATGTGAGACCCTTCTAAATTATGACTTCTTAAACTCCAAGAACTGAGTAAGGAAAGAATTTCATGTTCCCTGTAGAAAATGAATAAAAAGCAAGTGTTTCACTATTGCCACCAAGAACATAAATTATTGATGAAGAAGATTTATCAGATAATCTTTCTTAAGAAGATGAAGATGCTGAGGAGTTTTACCCAAAATAAAAGTCATAGCCAAAGCGTGATAATTCTGCATTAGACATTTCATTCTAAAATAATTAGCAGGATACTTTGAATCACATTATCAGAAACTCCTATGTCAACTTCCAAAGATAATCTTTCAATCCAGGGTATTCTTAACTTATGTAAATGATGAAATCACCAGACATTGAAAAGAAGGCATTGCAAAGAAGATAAACATTGGGTAGAAATGATTTCTCAAATAACTTTTAATAAAATCATAGCTATAATAGGAAAAAAGTCAAGATATACTTTCCAATTATAATTAAAACTTAAATGTGATAGTATTTATGTTTAGAAGAATTGCATGCAGCTGAATAACTAATCATTTTCTATGTGATGAATCTATTTTTACTTCATGAAAATGATAATGCCATTCACATGATTAAAGAACTTGCTTTAAAAGCTCATGGAGGCACTTTATATGAAGCTAACATCCATAGAGTATTGGGTTTGATATACCACAACAAGACAAATATAACTGAGGCTTTGGAATAATTTAAGATATCCAAAAAGCTATATAAACAGTGCAATTCATAATACGGAGTTGCTCTATCAAAGTTTTCTATTTATTAAAATATTTCATAATATTGGTAAATATTATTTTAATAATGGATAATTTTGACATATGCAATTTTAAGTGAATAATTAGCTTTTTATTTTATAATAAAATCTATAAGATATATTGAAGGCAACTAATTTGTTCAATTTAATAAGCCTAATATTTAAATTAATATATTTTAAGATACTTGATCAATTAAAATTAGTTTTATATTATAATTATTTGATATTTAATACCAAAATGATTACTAAATTTTACAAATTGGCTATATATACAGAAGCAAGATTGCAGAATTCATCATTAAACTGGATGAAGAAGTTATTTTAAAGAGAAGCAAAAAGAAATTTTAAGGTGCTCTTTTACTATTTCAATCTTTAAACCACATCGTTGGTCAAGCATTGTGTCACCAGTAGCTCTCATTTATTGACAAATCCCTAAGCAACAAAAAGGAATCTGGTGAACATGCAAAACAACATTAAAGATTGATGATTGTCTATACTAAATACACAAACAAGAAAGACTGTCCATTTATTGCGAGAGTTCATGGCAATGAAATATCTTTGATGACTGAGATTGTACTTGATAATGAAACTAAAAATATGTTCCCACCTTCAACTGTAACTTCAAATCATAATTTCAATAAATATACATTTACTTAAGTCAAAAATATACATTATTTTTTTCATATATCAAATATTATATTGAAATTTCATTGTATATTCATGCTTTACATAAGTTTTTAACACATATTTATTTCAGAAACTCAAAAAAAAACCTAATATTTATCAAAGAAAAAGAAAGCAAGAGCAGTGATAATTTTATTTCTTCTTATCTTAGACCTAAATTTATTTTTATTTTTTGCATTTTAAAAATTAAAAAGTACATTTAACCCGTCTTTTTATTTGAAATTTACTCCTTTATTTAAATTACTAACTAACTCCAAAGCGAATAAAAACTACTTAAAACAGCAACTCTCAATTCTCAGACTTATAAATGCCTACATAAGAAACTACACTGGGTCACCACAATTCTGTGAAGTTAAAACCAAACAAAAACATCGTTTAACCATAACTAAAACCGTAAGAGAGCATGGATGCCCAGCAAACAGACTACTCTCCAATTATAAAGAATTAGAAGCTAAATAGAAATGACAGTTACTCTTCAATTGATATAGCTTAAGAACAAGTTTAGTTATTCAAAGATACACTTTCTTAAAAGCCTACTCATTCTCACTAGAATATATCCCCTTAAACACCTAATCTGATTACAGATGAGACCAGCATGGATTCTATTTAGAGTGTTATATAAGATAAGACTGGCTCTTCACAGACTAACCTGGTAGCCAAGCAGCAATCGATCCAGCTTACTTCTAAACTAATGAAAATGGTGTCAACTTTAGACATAGTAGAAGAGGAGGATGAATCGTTGAGACCATCTGTCACTATAACTGTGGAATCGACTAGGCAGAGTAAAATCTTTAACAGCAGCTTCGCTGGATAGGAGGAGTCAAGTTTTAGTTAATTTGATAAGCAGGCGACCAGCAGAAACATCAAAGAATTAAATAACATGTCTAAATCTACTAATTATATCAGGGATAAATCTTTAGATAAGAAGATAGGATACAAATAAGAAGAGCAAAAGCTTCTAAGTTTTGATTAGAATAAGAAAGCTCAAGAAAAATTGAATAATAGTGCTAATAAAATTAGAAAGACAACACCAAAGAAGCAACTTAATACTGTTGTGATTAATCCAAAGAGCAAGTTATGACACAATTAGATCATTACTTTTTTATAACTTATTAAAAGTATTATTTTTTGTTTGTTACCTCTTTAAATTAACCTATTTAGACTATTTTTAGACACAAGAATCATTTTATAAGAGATATTGAAATTTACTCAATACTTAAAATTAAGTTAAGTCACCAATAAAATAGTTTTAATTAATCACATAAATATTTTGGGGTTTAATGAAAGCCTTTTTAAATATTTTAATTTAACATTAAAACTAGTAAACTATTAAAGAGGATAAATTTAATTAAAAAAATGAAAATAACCTCAGATTAGACTGCTTTAAAGAACAGAACCCTATAACTCGATATTTAAGAAAATTAAAGTTTCTAGAGCAAACTCTTTGCAAATCCTAAAAATCGGCTCTTTGAAATTTAAAGAGGCAGTGCACTTCCCAATTAAAGAAGAGCGAGCAATAAAAAGTCAAGGCATGAAAGGTATAGTCATAGTTATTAAGAAAACAATGGAAATGGCTTGATTTAAAAAAGTACAGACAAAAATATGTACCAAAACACTAGACTAGCTCAATTATAATCCATAGCTGGTGCCAATAAAAATTTAGTTATTTAAGCATTAGAAGCAAGATACAGCGAATATCAAACAGATTTCTTGTAACATTAAATCTTCTTTTGAAAATTACTCATAGAGCATAGGTGCCGATATTAAAAATTAAAGATCATAACAAAGAAATGAAAAACAAGATTCTGGACAAATTATATAAGCTTCATCAACTGGAATCAACAACAAATTAGATAAAAGTGTACCTATGTCTCCTCATTACAAAGTTGATAAGTCTATTACTGCTAGACTGGACTCCTAAAATTAGTCATTTGAGTTAAATAAACCAAAAAACAGAATGAATGTGAAATAAGACCTTAATTAGAATATTTCCCCAAATTAAGATAAATCTAAAATAAAAATTACATAAGAATCTGAACCTTAGTTTGCAGAAAAGTTTTTTAAATAAGTCATATAAAGCGAGCTTAAGCAGAATACTTCAAAATATATATAAAGCCCTGATCATAACTTGAGAAAGTTTTTAACGAAGCTAATTGAATAGAAAGTTAAAGTTAATATGACATAACTAAGATAAGGAAATCGCTTATTTTCTGAGAATAGGATAGTTTATGATAATCAAAATCCCAAGATAAATTTAATGCAAAGTGTTTACTAAAGAAATAGCATTAATTATTCATAGAAAATATAAAGTGAGCATAAAGGCATACTTAGTTCTAATTAGTATAGATAAAGATAAAATATGAATAAACACCATGATTATCACTCCAACTAAGAACCATACTATCATATAATTTATTAAATACTATGCTTTGAAACCTAAACTAATATCATTAGAGAGAAAGTATCCAGCAATTATGGAGATTCACTTGGCTAATAGTCCACCTATATCTAAAAATAATGAAACCAGGTTAACCTATGAGAACATAAGCGGTAAACCTTAATAGTAAATAAAAACTTATAGTTTTTTTAAAAAATTTGTTTTTATATATTCTGCGAATGTAACACCTCGAATGAGTCAAGACTACTCAGGAACTTCAGAGTTGATAGGCCATTCTAAACTCCTAAGTTCCCGAAAAGTCTCATAGAATCATTAAAAAATAAGATATTTTGAGGCCCAGAATCAATCCCGGCTCAACTACTCTACCAATAGAAAAGATAAACTCTTATCCAATATGATTTATGATTAAATGAAAAGGAAAAAGGCTCAATAGAGAGATGACTAAATAGATTCTAATCATGATAAAGTTGAGTTTGAAGATCAATTTTACCCAAAATAAGGAATTTTTCCCAATAAAATGAGTCAGGTTGGAGTTAATAACAAGTCAATTACCGTAAGACTGCCAAGATTAAACCAGAGACATTCAAGTTTATAGAGAAGAGAAAGTGATGTCATAAGCGTAGGAGAAATGATTTTGACAAACTACGATTTATTCCCAAAAGTAATCAACAATGGAAATTCCGATTAAGACTAGTAGAATATTTCCAATTTCCAGAATGAAATAATCAGTAATAGCATGCTTGAGCAGTAATGAAAAGCAATATTTAAGATAAATTGATAAAGTTTAAAATTTTCCAATAGAGTTTAATTTATAATAATTCACTAAAAATCTTAATTATACTTATTTAATTTTGCAAATAATTTTAATTAATTTAATAAATTTCAAAATGGATGAAAAAGTGATGATAACTCTCAGTCGCAAGATTGAGTATTTAGTGCATAAAAGACACAGATCATTTCGACATATACAAAATGCTTTAGGCAAAGATGGCACTTTTTGGCTGAATTGTGTTAAACTTAACAAAACACTTGTTTCTAAGATATTACAACAGCAATATGGCAATCAAGAAATGAAAGTCAAGTAAGTGAGAATCATTATAATATGAATAACAATCTTATTAATTTGATTAGATCAGAGAGATTTTACTACTTGGGCTATAGTTTAGGCAAAATTATAGATCTTGGGAATGTCATTAACACAGTAAGTACAAATCCCATTTATGATTGAATTGTAGGTCTATACTTTGTTGCAATTATTTGAGGAGTATGAAGTCTACACAAAGCAAAGTGGTTCTTAATCTCTAGAGAATAACGCTATTTTAAGATAAGTTCTTCCCTTTAATGTGGAAACATTTTCAAAACTTCAGCTAACAGCCGAAAAAAGATTCTTGCAGAGCGAAGAATACAGGGAAAGTCTATCGAATACCGACTCGAATGATGCAAGACTATTGATTGGAGCAGGAGGTTTGAGTTAATTTTAGTCCTAAAATTTGGGGTCTGGAAATTAAGCAAGCAATTTTGATGATTAGCAAAAAGGTTCACCTCAGCAACCAGGGGGTATTGGGGGAGGTCTACAGAGAGCTGTAAATCATCACGAAGAAATAAAAGTTGACTTGAAGTACAAAAGTGTACTGCCTGTGTATGAATAGCACTATAACAATTACGAAGAATATATCATGAAAACTTCTGCAGCAGGAAGTTTGTACTCTAGTGAAAATTCAATTGCAAGCAGAATTCACGCTACTAAAGTTGATCTTAAAACACCTAACTTCAAGGTTTTATCTTGTCATTCAGTTGTAAGATTCTTTTGTTTAAAATTTAATAAATAATTTATAGCCTATACAACTTGACTACTGCGAGGTTTCATCATTTCTACTCGATATGCTGATAATCGTATACAATAAAATGTATGACAATTAGTTTGTAAATCAATAAATGCTAGCTCATGTTGAGAAAATAGACTCTATTATTATGGTAAGAAAATAGTATAAATTCTAAATGATTGAATTTAGAACAAAGTAGTCAAAGTTTTAAGCGATGATATCAACAGAGTAGCAAAGATTCAACAAAATAATCAAATTTCTATTATTAAACAAATAGAATTTAAATTTTTTCTCTCCTTATTTTATTAAGATACTTTGTCATCGATCATTATTAAAAATTAGGCTAATATTACTCAATCATTATTTTGTTTTTCTAATTCTTGCTGTGAAGTAACTAGCAAAAATAAACAAAGCCCTGAAGTTAGACTTCCTACCTGGTGGTTAGAACGGTTAATATGAGCTCAGTCGAGTGCCCTCAGACGATGACATTTTTGACATTGCAGGTTTAGACTTAGAAAGCAATTTGCAAGATCAGTAGTTACTTAGTTAAGCTGCTAGAAATCAGAGCATGAATATCGGCAGCATTAGGCAGAGTAGTAATAATGTAGAGGGCAGTAATATCAATAATACAATGGGGTCATATAGATGAATTAGTTCAATTGTTTTATATATTAAGTTTAACTATTTTATCAAATTTAATCAATTAGTATTAACATTATCAGCTATATTTTCATTCTTAATCTTTTGTAATCTCTAACTTAGTCCCAATGCAAAATAGTAAAACATTGAGTCAATAATTGCTTTATAAATAATATTTATATAGTAGAAATTATTGTATTGTAGCAACTAGTCTGCCAGTTCTCCAGTCCTCTACGAATGGATTATATTCACAAATATCAAAAGCAACTATTTTATCAGAGTGCAATCCAGCTAAATAACATATTTCAATTGCTTCTTCACTTGTGAAGCCACCTGCTGTTTTGTTTGTAGTTACACCTACTGCGGCTTCCACACATTCATTAATTTATTTATTATATCATTGATATTAAATAGTTGCAAAAACACTCAATTCATCTTTTGTTAATATATTTTAAAATTCCAAGTTGAAGCTGACGTAAATTTGATCGAAGTTAGCATCCTAACTCACCTTATTTAGTAATTCCAAGAATTTATATCCACCTAATGTGCATGTCTGTTCATTGCTACTTGTATTTTGAATAACACTTTTTCTAATGTCACTCATCCAAATAACTTTTCCATCTGGATTTCTCTCATTGAAATAGTCCAATTTGGTAGAGTCTACTGCAAGGCCTGAAGTGCCAAATTCAAATAAAACGTTGTTTCTTGCATCCATCTTTTCAAGGAGGTAGCGTTTGTTTGTTGTTTATTTAGGGATAAGCTGTCTCTCTTTGAAGGGGTTTTCTGGAACTTAAAATATAACTAACTAGATTAATTAATAGTTTCTTTATTGATAAGCAGATTATTTTTAACTTATTAATTAGGCTATTTGTGCGTAATTTCATATTAATCCACATCAAGAGTATGATTTATAGAAATATATGCGCTCTTATTTTCTGACTTTTACAATTGCAAAGCATCAGAAACTGCACCGAATAAATCTCTACTGCCGCCAATAACAAAAGGGATGTTTCCTCTTTTAATGCTAGCAGCCACTTTTACTGTCAGTTTATCCAAGAGCTCTTTGATAGTAGGTTTAGCTTAGCCTTGTTCTTAATTAATCTAAATATTCCCATAATCTGAAATCTGTGGCAATCCCTTGCTGATGTCTGTTTCATATTCAGGATTCTTAATCACCCCTATTTTCTTAACAAATCTACGGAATGAATCTAAAGTGGCAGTCGATTTATAAAAAGTTTAAAATTACCTGGACCATAATCTGAGCCTCCTCTTGCTCCTATAGTCTTTGCACCTTCATCATAAGGGAAGCCAATTATGATCAATTTGTCATAAAAACCTTCTTTAATCAGGTCACCAATAAAACCTGTATTTTGAGACTCTTAATTTTCCTGCTTGCTTTCTTCCATTGATATATTGCAATATCTATCTAGTTTAAATTTGAATAAATAATTACATATTCTCTTTGAATTCTTGAATCATGTTTATTAAGATTGCTCATAAATCAATAAATTATCTAAAATTAATAAATAATTTTAGAAATGGAAAGTCTGATGTCACCATAATTGAAGACCTTGAAAATAAATGAAAGTGAAAGTCTCTCACTTTATGAATAAGTCCTGTTTTAAAATGGATAAGAAGGCTTTAGAATTTGGGAAGCTGGGATAGTAATAGCAAGATATATTCAATAAATTCATTATACTTAAATTCAAATTATAGAAATACTAAAAAATAATTTCGAAAAACATACTATATTTATACAAGAACTTTATAATAAAAATATACTTTGATTTATCACAACAAATAGCAGTTTGAAGGTAAATCAATCCTTGAACTAGGGAGTGGAACTGGGATAGGGGGTCTGTCTGCTCTCAAATTTGCACAAGCTTAAAAATTGATATTCTCTGACTACACGCAAGAAGTGCTTGATGGAATAGCCAAAAACTTAAAACTACTTGAAAACGATTAATCTCTCAAGAAGTCCTAAATTTATGAATGCCATTTAGTAGATTGGACTAAAGAAGAAACCCATCATAGTATCATGCAATTAAAAGATAATGACGAGGAGTCTAGTCTAGATTTTATAATTGCCACTGATGTGATATATCAAGGATCTCCCTATCCTCAACTTGCTTAGCTTTTACATAAGTTGCTAAATCAATATAAAAACTGTCAAGCATTAATCATTATTCCTGATTAGAGAATGTGTAAAGAAGACTTCTTAGAGAAAATGAAAGAGCTTGGTTTTAAGTGGGAAGTAGAAGAGTTGAATGAGGGTAAATATCTGTGTAAGGCTCTTGATAATGATAAGGAAAGTGATAAATATTATCCAGGTCTAACAAGACTTACTTTTAAACTTTATAAATTCAGTTTATGATTAATTTCTTTCAAATTCTTAATTATAATCTCTTAATCATTACAATTGAAAATCCAAATGCTAAATTATATTATAAGGTATATTTTATTTTTATATACTCATTTCTTAGTCTCCCTCTTAGATATAGCTCTTTTGAGATTCTTCTACAAAGCCTATATTTCATCGTCAAGAGTTGATATTTCATCCTTAAGCGCCTTCGCTTTTTCATTCATAACTAAAGTGGTAGTTGACCCTAGACTTGTAGGTCTCTTCAAAGTTTACATACTATGCATTCTTTAATTGTTTTTGAAGATATTTTGAGGACTAATTACATCTCGATTTGAGATCAGATGTTGTTAATTTAAATTTTAGGTGTTATTCAGATGTGCTGGAGGTCTAGGCATTGAGTTTTTGGCTCTTAAAGTCGTTTCTTTTCTCTTATCTTAAGTGGTCTCGTTATAGTTGAATGCTCCCATATTGATTTGATTAGTAACTTGCTGTCTGTAGCTTACTTTATTTGAGTCTTTTTAAATGCTTAAGTTGTCTTTCTCTGAATCCAGATATCCGTTTCTCTTGAATACGTTAAACTGAACTCTTTAAGCTGAATCAAGGGTATGCTTGGATTGTCTATCTGAAGTTATATTATGAAGGTCGCCTCGTGAAGAAATTATATTTGAATTAGATTCTGACTGTAATTGTTATAGGTTCAACTTATTGAAACTAACGTGACCATTTTCTTTAAGCTTAAGTTTTCCATTTGATTGGGTGATGAGGATCTCATTTTTCTGATCGAAATCAGAAGAGGTTGGTGATAAATTATAGGGGTTATAAAGTTTCATAGTTGCTTTATCTATGTTTTGTTGCTCTTAATTTTACTAAAATACTCTCTTTTAGGTTCTCAACTCATCTTGATCATATCTATGTTCGTTGCTCTATTATGTAGTATAGTTATCCTCTGATTGTTAAATTTTGTTAATTTATAAAAAGAAATAATTAAATATATTTACTTAATAATTGTACATCTTAGATCTAGTAATTGTATTGATTAGACTTGTAATGCTATTACTCTTCTTAACTATCTGAAATACTTTAGGCCTTTTAGCTAATCAAGTTTTGAATGTATTAATTCTAGTACTAAATCTTCTCTTTGAACTATTCCCTTTCTTGCTATATCTCCTAAGTTTATTGAGTCAAGTTTATCATTAGTAATTTCATAGAGTCTAACTGTTGCTGTAAATGCCTATTTTTATCTTCTAATTTATTATTCAATAGTTAAACCGAATCAAACTGCGTGAGATCCCCTACAGACAAGCTTTATTGATTTCTTCTATTAACGCTTTCCTTAGAATCATAAGTTGACAAAATGTGAAGTTTAGTGGATTTTTCAAGGGATGAGGATGCTACTTTTCTTTTAAGTTATTTGTTTTCAAGCTTGATGTTCTCTGATTCGTATCTAAGCTTTTCATAGTCATCCAGTAATCTTTTAGTTTTGTGACTCAATAGTTATTCTTCTCTATTTGGAACTCCAGAAGAGCTTTGGCTTATTAGAAATTCCATATCAACTAAGCTCTTATCGTTTGTAGATTCTTTCTGAAAATTATGCTTAAATTAAGACACTTTGAGCTTTTATCCTTCTTCATTTAGAGATACCTTTTAGAATTGCTCACATAATTACACTAAATCATTCAAAATCTTATTGTTAAAAGAAAAATTCTAATCTTGAGGTTTGAGCATTTTCTGTATTCTTAGGAGGTATGTCTCAATAGTATTCATATTAGAGAGAAAATGAGCTTTCTTTTAACTTTCATTATTCTTCAATGATTTAATTTAGAATTTAAGCTGATTAATCTCTTCTTTGCTGAGAGTTTTCAAATTGGATAGAGTTTTCTCAATAGAATCTAAATTCTACTTGAACTGCTTGGCAATCTACTTATATTTCAATTTCTTTCTAGTTTAAGTTTATAACTCCTAATCCAAATGTTTAGTTTTTTCTTCAAATAACTTATTGTCCCGTTTGCATTTTCTCAACTCTGATACCGCATTCTCAAGCTATGAATCTTTTTCATAAAGTTTAGATTTGATTTAAAGCAACTGCTACTAAACGTTTTTATACTTCTTTTCAAAGAATCCATCCATCATTGAACTTTCATCGTCTAAGGTCCTTAACCTTTCACTCTATCTCTCATTTTTAATATTGATGTTAAGACTATCATTGTGATAAGTTACACTGTCGTTTCTTTCGCTTTGATTCACATAACTTCCGAGTGGCTTGCTATAGCTATTTGATTGTCTTTTCTTTTGTTTTTAATGTGAAATGATCATCATGTTCTTATAACGCGATGGAGGAAGTTTTTAAGGGTCAGACATTCTTATTTAACTGTTTTACTAACCCATCTTGGGAGAATTGTCTTTACTTTAATCATTAGTGAGAGCTATGTTTGAATCCTAATATGAAAAGTTGTCATGATAGTTTTCGTTATCCACACTGAATTAATGATGGCTTTGCTTTCTTAACTACAATTAGCTTCCTAATTTACTCTAATTTTATAATGCCAACTTAGATGTGTCATTAAACCCAGTAATTCATGATTGCTTCTTAAGTTTTTAGTGTACCATAATCACATTATTTGCATTGCTATTCCCTGTGTTTATATTAACTGGCTGCTTATTCTCCTTATTTTATAATTTAGGCTTTTTAGTCACGCTTTTACAATTATTACAGGGCTTTTTGGCATTCTTAGTAGTGTTTATTTTCTTTAATTGTTTTTGAACTTATCCACTGCCAATAAATTAATCATTCTAGCTGGCATGCTATCTAGATTAAGAGGACTGTTTGTTGTTAACTCGCTCTGATTTCATATTTTTTAATTAAGTTATAATTCAAATTTAATTGAAAAATTAAATAGGATTTACGTTTCTCCTGTATAGGATTATAGTTTCATATCAATATATGGTTTATTTTTAATTATATTTTGATTCATATATCATAAAACTAACTAAATACTCTTGAGTTAACATGTGAAACTTATTTCAGGAATAATAAAAACAGAAACAAGTATTTGATTTCCATTTAAAGGTGATCTTAATTATTTTTTTTTGTAATTTTTCTTAATTAAAATAACAAGGATAACTAAAAATTTATTATTCTTGTAAATTTTATCTAAGTAACTTCAAATTTAAAATTAAAATGACTAATAATTAGAACATAATTTTTCTTTAAAAACTAAAATCTTAGTATTCAATTAGCATTTTATTTAATTTATATTCAATTTAAAATAAGTTAAAAGCTACTCAACAATAATGCTGATATTTCAAATTTAAATTAAATAAACATCTTTTGTTAAAACCTATAAGAAATCGCATTATAATATTAATACTAGCCATCATATATTTATATATAAATTAAACTTATTTATAAAATGTTCACATAAGCTCTATTCTCACTTAGAAACAGGACTCATCTTGCAAGAAATAACTTAAGTTCATTAATCAACCCAATATCGAATAGCTTCTAAAATACTTAATTATTGATTCAAAGTTAGAGATAATTTAGTAATTATGAAGAATAGAGTGTGGAAAGTATTATTGAAAAACCATTAAAAAGAAATAATACAAGAGATGGTATTAATAGTAATCCACTCAAGCCAACTACTTTGTAAGTTTTTTAGCAATTTTATATGTTAAAATATTTCATAAGTTTTTTAAGAATTTTCTGATAAAATTTGTTAATAGGAAGGACGATATATACACTATATCAATCATAGGGAGACCAAACGTGGGTAAATCAACTTTATTCAATAGACTTATGGGTAAAAAACTTGCATTAGTCGATAAAATGCCTGGACTTACTAGAGATAGAAGAGAAGGACTCAGTAAGATTTAATTACATTTAATTAATAAACAAAAATTTATAGCTCAGTTATTTGATATTCCCATCAGATTGGTAGACACTGAAAAACCCGAATAACCAGTTTTTCTTATTACTGAAGTATTTGTTATCTAGATATAAGATAATAAAATTTTAAGTTAAAATATTTCATAATTAATTAAACCATATAATTTAACTTGTAATTGGAGAAAAACTAAGGAAAAAAGCTAATTCTCTTGTAATTTAAAACTTTTAAAAAATAATTTAATAAAAAAATACTCTAAATATAGCTAACTAAACTTTGATAATGCACTTTTGAATCTAAAACAATTCTATAATTTTAACTAAAAAATTATTAAAATATTTGTAATAAGAATTATTGAGTTATATATAATTTTTATGTTTGGGTTTTGACTGCGGGGTATGAATAATTAGAGGGTTAAGACAATAAAGCTTTAGAAAGGAGACAATTGAATTAAAACATGCTATAAGAGATGATGAAATAAACAAGGAACGCACTTATTTACTCTGATCTTGCTCTTTTTATATTGTTCATTATTAATGAATATTATATATAATAAATAAAGCATTATGATTATATTTATCAAATTTATTGGACAGCAGAGAAGGCATAAACTACAACGATGTGGCTATTTATAAATGGTTAACTTATCACTCCCTAAAACTTCCACAAGAACTCAAGAAACACAATTAATAACTCACTAGACTAATTTTTTATAATTTCTGATAAAATGTATGGTTTTAATCAACTATAAAAAGACTATCTGAGTAGGAAAGGTATGAGTAGATAATGAGTGAAGAAGACTAAAAGTATAAGCAAAAGATCAACGAAGACATATTAGTGGATCCAAACGATGCACACGCCTAATCATTGCTGAAGAAGTAAAAGTTTGATAAACAAAAATTCAAGTTGGATTAGAGGATGCAGGAGTTTAAGAAGCAATTTAAAAACATTGATGATTAGTTTATGGATGGCATGGAAATGAAAGTACCAGAGATATTGTTCTTAGCTAATAAAAGTGAGGATGGCTTTGAAGGGGATATGCTTGCTGATTTCTACTATAACTTATACTTTATATTTTGCATTAGATTTGCATATAATAGATGTTCCCACACATATCAGAACCTGATGAGTATGGAAACGTAAAAGAACCAATATTCATCTCTGCTGAACATGGGGATGGACTGCCAGACTTATATCAACAAATTAAAATAAGAATCCCATCCACTCACCTAAGTAATTATCATGATAAGCAAAAGAAGCGTCTAGAGAGGTTTAATGAGTATAAATCCATGCTGCTTGATGAGTTTGTAGATAGTAAAGCTAAGATTGTAGATGTTTCCGATGAAGAAAATGAGGGAAATGAAGGTGGTAATGATATCAAGGGTTAAAGAGATATGAATGCTTTTATCTCACATTTAAGATAAATGTAAAAACATAACCAATCAATATAAAATAATAATACTTTGTTATTTGATTGGAATAAGGAGTTTGATAGGTTGAATCCAAATCCTGAGGACAATTCAGATTTCGATTCAGACAATGACATTAACCCCTTAGATACTCTGACTCCAGCAGGTAAATATATGTCCTCCCGCTAATTATAAATCTCTTCTGACAACTTAATGAAAAAGAAGCCCATCTAATTGAGTATTGTTGGAAGGCCTAATGTTGGAAAATCCACACTTATCAATGGCCTCCTTAAAGAAAACAGAGTGATAGCTAATGACTTAGCTGGTACAACCAGAGATTCAGTTACTATTCAGTGGGTGCATGGAGGTCGAAGAATTAATTTGGTGGACACCGCAGGCGTAAAACTTGGAAACAGTATAAAAACAGAGATTGAACAAATGGTCAAAGAATAGGTGCAGTAAAGTATAGACTACTCACATGTTGTTGTCGTGCTTATTGACTCTATGCAAGCATTTACTAATCATGATATGGTAAATATAAGAAATGTTTTATAATTGATTTATAGATGATCATTAAGCAAGTGCTTGAAGAAGGAAGAGCAGTCGTTATTGCAGCAAATAAATGGGATCTAGTTGAAGACAAATACAAAAAGAAGGCTCTCAAGTGGATTGAAAAATAACTTGAAAAAGGTATTGGGCAAGCTAAGGGAATACCTATTGCTTATATAAGCGCAAAGAATGGTTAGAGAGTTGACAGAATTATGGATGAAGTCATGAGAGTTTATGAAAAGTGGAACACTAGAGTATCAACTGCTCTTTTGAATAAATGGATTCACGCTTTTTAAAGAGTCTAGAAGATGCCAACTGATGAGGGTAAAACACTAAAGCTTAGATTTTTAATGCAAATCAAAACTAGACCTCCTACTTTCTTCCTTTACGTAAACAACAGGTCCCTAATTGATGACACTTTTGAGAGATTCTTACGCAACTCAATATCTAATGAATTTGGATTTTAAGGGTGCCCTATGAGAATATTAGTTCGTGATAATAAACTTTAGTATGCTCGTAGAGGTCTTGCTTCATTAAATCCTACTACAAGAGCTGTCCTTCACAGAATAGAAACTGAAAAGAATAAGAAAAAGAATGTTACATATAGGAGGAGACTTGCAGGCAACAAGTTCCTTTACAAATGAATTAATTAACATAATTTTAATTGGATAAATTGTAATTTTAATTTATGAATAATATAAAGACTGGTAAATAAAATTTCTTTAAATTTATTTATCTTAAGAAATAAATGATTTTATCTTACATTTGTTTTTGGACTACTAATCTGAACTTATCTATTGCAAACAATTTTGAGCATTTTTATCATTTTTTATAATATATTTGCTGCTGTTAACTTTAGATTTATGTCTTCTAATTCTATTGTGTGGTTTGTTATCTGTAAATGCTTTATTAATTGACTTATTTTTGTGGTTATATCATTTATGATTAAACATTTTACTAGCAAACTTATGAATATTTAGATTCTTCATGACTTTCTTAATGTTCATCATTTGAAAGTAAATCGTTTATCCAGGTCTTGCAGAAATTAATTGCTTCGTTAGCCTCCTCTTTCATTCCAAATAGTGGTGCATTGAAATTCAGGTAACCATGTGGCATGTAAACTTAAATATGGTGTTTAAAGGAATAAATTTTAATATATATAAAGTAAATACTAAAGTTTACATGTACTCCTTCAGCTTGACATCTCTATTCAGTTTACATAATCTCAATGTGAACTTGAAACTTTCATCTCTTAAAGGGTCGTTAGCAGCCACCATGATGCGAGTCTTTGGGAACTTTGATAAAGTCAAGTCATCTACTAATATAGGTGATAAATATTAATGCTCATTATGTTAGCACTTCTTATTGAAATAATTAGATCGTATATTTTATTTGATAAGAGGGGACTTTTGCCTGGATCACAAGAGCTCCTATCTTTATACTACGACTTATATGAATAAATTAGAGTAGATTGTTGAAATATTAAATTAAAAATTTGTGATAACTTGTCGCCAACATAAGATTCTATGCACATCTTTAAGAAAGAGTAAGGCAAAATTGGATCATCTATGCCTAATAGTAGACTTGGTGAAAATCTGAACTAGTCTATGCTTAATGCTGGATAACACATAATAACACCATCAGGAATCCTAAAATTACGCTAGATCGCCATAATTGTGCAAGCTGCAACTAAATTTCCACCTGCTGAATCTCCGACTAAGATATAAGAATATAAATAGTAACTTATTGAATGTTAGAAATGCATACCATGTAAAGTATTTTTAAGATAATTTTCTCTGGCTTGATTCCAAGATATAATTCACCATACATCACAACCCAATAGTATACCTGCCACACATCATTCAAAGCAGATGGAAATTAATACTTAGGTGACAATCTATAATCAACAGAAATTATGGGGACACCAATTTCATTCGCCCATAATCTGGTATAGTTCTAGTGACTAGCTGAACTCATAGATACAAATCCACCTCCATGGACATGTATGATTACGGCATTCTTTCTTTCAAGTTTATCCTTAAACTTTTCTTTAATATTTTGATACATTTTGCTAAATATACCAGGTTTGGAATCACTGTTTGTTGCTGACTTTGGCTACTTCTTTTTCTTACTGTCTTTTACCTCGTTAACCATACCAGTATCCAGATCTACTCCTAATTTTTTCTTGCTTAATATTCTCACCATTACATGAGTTTCTGGGTTATATGTTAAACCTTTTCGATTTATTATTGGCTCATAAATTACATCCTCAAATTGAATTTCATTAGATTTACCGATTAGATGCAATCTATTTTTCCCCAATATTTTATTAATTTTTTTCCTGCCCTCTTCGAAAGACCCAGAGTGTTTTTGTTTAAAGTCTTTAAACTTTGGCAATTTATCAATATTTTCTCTAGTTAAGATAGTATCAATCATTGGTATAAAGATCTTCTTATTTAATTTGATTGATGGAATAACTATCTCCATAGCTTGCTGGACATATTTATTTTCTAGCAAGTTCCAAAGTTCTATCGCTAAATTCATATCAGGATTTGAATTGAGAAGGTTGCTCTATTCAAGACATTTTTACTTTTGGAAGAAGTAATAAGTGCCATAAAAGCCTTATTTAAGATTTTTCATGAGAAAATTATCGTTCTTATTATTCTTTGACATTAAGGCATTGCCAAGAGCAACAAACTGAAAGAAGTTTTGGTAAGCTTTGACTACTTTCTAATGATCAGGATACACATGCTAATCATAGATCTTAACAATTGTCTGCCAATCACTTGAACAAGGATCTTGATAGAAAATGTCTTAGTGTGAAGCTAACATTGCTGAATAAACTACTAAATCCGACACATAGGTCTTTGCACTTGTAACATATATCCTTTTGATAACTCTAGAAGGTAGTTCTTATTTGCAATTCAAGGCTTCTCTACATTGATTTAAGAGTATTTCAAAGATTTTGACAATACTAGAGAAAACTAGTGTTACTGCATTTCTATTGATCTTATGTTTGTAAGACTTGATTTAAGCAATTATATCTTCGTTTTCGTAATTTTTATCTTCATAAGCTTTAAGCATTCGCTTTGAAAATTCGCATTCTGTCATTTAAGTACGTGTTGTTGCAGATTAGATGTTTTAAGCGCCTATCTGTTTTTCGTTAAAAATTTTTATAAAGTAAATACATGAAGTTTGATCGCTTTGATTCTTCTTCTATTTTTAATAGCTTTTCTATGAACTACTTCTTAGTCTCATTTTCAGGGCATTTGTCTGACCCAAATAGTTCGTTCATATTGAAGCCTATAGCATCATTTATCTTTTGGCAATCGATTTATTACTACAGGTTTTATTAATCTTATACTTATTAAGTCTTTTGTTAAACTCATATTTCAATTAGAGTGATAATTATTTTTGATAAATAGATTTATTTTTACTAATTAAAGTTGAAACCCAGCGTTCTAAGTTATTTATCTAAAATTATTTAGACACTCTAATCAAAATCAAGTAATATAAAGATAGACGATACAATTTAATCCTTATACATTAATACAACTCTAATCTTATTTTATGAATCAATTATTTGGTATATTAAAACATCTGATATCTTTCATTAATATTTGATATTATACTGCCACTATTGACTGACAAGGGTTATACCTACGAGAATGAATTCATGTTGTCAGAATCAATTTAGGCATCTAATTTCTTATAAAGATTTTCATCTCGATCAAATTATTTCAAAATTGGGTTGTTTTGAGAGCCTAATGATGGGATATAGTCGCTTCTCACTACCCCGTGCATTGACATAAAATTAGGGTCGGAGTTGAATTAAAAATAAATTTTATTAATATATATATATAAATATATACAATTAAATATGATATTTGAATGTGTAGCTTGAAGTATTACTTCCACTTAGTGAGTCACTTGAATTACTCATTGACTGTAACTTCTCATAATATTACATATTCTTCATGATCATTTCACTAATTATTTATAATTTTTTAAATTGTCATAAAAAGATATTTTTATAACAGTTCACTGTACTCGCGTAATTTCTTTGTAGTATCTCTCATTATTTCTACATTAAACCCCATATTACTTTAAAATAATTTAAAAATTTTTATTTTTTATTAAGATATATCATAATTTGTATAAAAATACCATTCAAAAAATTAAATTTTAATTAAAAATGAATTATTTTTATTTTCTAATTCCTCTTCTAAAAAATAAGAAGTTATTCGATATAAATTTATGATCCGTGTTCGATTAAATTAATAAATTATAATTATATAAAAATATCTTAAATTTATTTATAAATTTATGAGTTTTCTATTTCTTGAAAAAATGGTTTAATACTTCAATTTTTTTGGAGTCTTAAGAGTTTGTATCTTATTGATATTTATAATGTCCAAGTGATAGTCAATTTCATATGATACATAATAAACTATTCAGATGATTTAAATTTAAAGGACAATATAGTAAAGGTATCAGTTTTAATAAATTTGAGACAATCTAGTAAATTTTCAAAAATTTATTGCTTAACTCGTATGCTTTACACCGTTGTAAAAAGGGAAAATAAATCTTATATAAAATTTAATAATAATACTAAAACATAAATTCGATTCTTTTTAGGTTTTTTTTAATTATTATTAGACCTGCATGTTTTTTAATATGGCTATATTAACAGTAAGTATTTAGGTAATATTAAAGTTTCAAAACTTTATTTTAGAGATTTTGTAACTATTTTGAATTAAATTCTTAAATGATGTGTAAAATTCAATTATTTATTATATGTTAGGCTTTTTATCTTTAAATATTAAACTTTACGTCATATAAATAGCAAAATAAACTATAAAAATATATGAATCTACTAGCTATTGACTTTAATCAAGAATCTTATTAAAAGCTATGACGTAGACAATTTAATAAGACTTATTCATAATATTAAACCAAATATAATAACCTAATTTAGGAACTATATTAGGACTTAGAATATTGTTCCAACTTACATCTTTTTATGATTTATTGTGTTTCCTCAGGACTAAACCTCATATATTTTTTTTAATTAAGTAATAATATTCTTGAATAGTGATCAAACTAAATTAAGCTAGTTTATAAATGAAGACTTTCTAAAGCACATTGTGAACTTTATCAAGTAACTTATTAACAGTTGCAGTTTTTTAGCAATTTCTAGCCCCATGAAAACTTTCCACGTAAGAATGATGGTTTGATGTTAAAACATTTGTGCTCGAAATTGTTCCACTGCTGATATTCACAAAATTATTACTGATGCTATTTGTGATCAAATTCTGCTACTAACTTATATTAATGCTAGCTTATCGGATAATGCTAGGTTGATTGGTATAGCTATTACTAGCAATATTTTGTTAAGTAGTAACATTTGTCTGAAACTATGGTTGTATGTTACTCCTTAAACTTGTGTTTAATTAAGTGTTTTATGAGCCTTACTTTTAAGCAACTCTCTAAACATTAAATTAAGAGGGCCTCTTGGTCTAGTGTTGCTATTATTAAACTTGAAAAATCTAAGGCTGGGCTTAAACAATAAAAGAATTCGATCTGCTTATCTAAATATGCTGTTGAGAAGAATTCGAGTAGTGAGATTGGTTAAGATGAGAGTGTGTGACACTATAAGAATACTATCTTTGATAGACATGCTGATGAGAGTGAGTTGATTATGTTCGTTCCATTCTCAATGATTCGTAAGTTTAAACTAAATTAATGAATTTAATTGCAATAATCTATAGTACTCTCTTATTCTAGTCTATTTCATATGGTTATAAGAAAATAATTGTGACAAATTTTATTGATTTAAATAATTAAAGTTTTATTTTTATATTTACAATGTGTAGTAAATTAATCTATGAATTGATTTTAAGCTCAATAAATGTTTCATCTCTTTTCTTTTGGAATTTTATTAAAACTCATGATTAAGTTGTAAACTTTAATGTTTCCATCTTTAGATCCAGTTGCAATTGCTTCATGCAAATATTATATTGAGTTTATACAGTCATTGTGCCTCGTTTCTATATTATAAATTCATAATTACACACAAACTATACATTCTTTATAAATTATTGAATGAATTATAGTTAAAATGCAGTATTCTTGATCATTGATTCTTTCAACTAATTATCCATCAATGAGTTTCTTTTCCATTCTAGCAGTTAAAGGAGGAGGAATTTTCCATATACGAACACTTCTATCATCGCCAGTTGAGATAACGAAATCAGTATTTTGATATATTTCCTGTCTACCCATTCGCCTGGATTTCGCAACTATTTTGGTTTACCTAGTCATCATTTAATTAAATAAAGCAGAACAAATTTATGAGTACGTACAAAATTAATAATACATAATAAAGTATAATGATTGTGAGAGATCTTATACGCTCTTCATGACCCTCTAGATGAATTCTAGCTTTTTGTTCATTATGAATATCTATTATTTAGAGATCACGACCCATTGCCACAGCAATTCGATTATGTGATAATTCCATAATTGAAGTTGGGGAATGATCAAATTTAATCTACCTCAGGTGTTGATTAATTAAAATAGTCATAAATAAAATTGCATTTAAATTTGATATTGCCACTCTATAGGTGCTGCATTGTAGCAACAAAACAATTTAGATTAGACGCCATCAATCACATAAAGATTTACAATTTTGAGTGAAGATAGGCATGAAAGTATAAAAGTAACATCTTCCTATTTATTTGAGGCAAACTCTGTGGTCATTAACTCAATGAGTTTGTTATCTCCATAGTAAACGTCAACTTCTGCATCACCCACTGCTTCTTTCTATGGGATTTCAAGCAGCGCTTTTAATCTTTAGTCATCTTTGTGCTCGTAATAGAGCTTGTCAGCTGAATACATTCTTATGTAGAATCTTGAGTCTTGTATAACGAAGAATTTTGATCTTAACATTTCTAAATCAGCTATTCCAACTATATCTGCTTATTTTCTTGTGGCATCTCTTATCAGTTTCTTACCTCCTTTAGACCTGTTATACATTAATAGATGACCTTGTTACATTCCAGCAATCAGGAACTTCCCTCTATCTTCAGTTAGACATAGACATAACATACTCTCAATAATCTTAGATCCAATTGATTTCAATGAAAAGCCCTTCATCTTGTTCTCTTTTTTGTTCCACACTATTATTTAGCCTGAATCATCACAAGAGACAAACTCATTATGATTAATTTTCAAGATGTCTCTAACCGGACCCACATGACCCTTAAATGTCTGGCCTTCAGTTACATTAAATTCTTCCTCGAATTCTGGCATCATAAACACGGTATCTTCATCGAAGGACATCTCAGGCATGAAATACAACTCTTTAGGGGGTCTCTTAGGTCTTAATAAGGGCTTGAAGCCTGGTCCATCGTAGCCAACCTTTTGCTTTGGTTTTTCTTATTATCTAGAGAATGATGGTACACCTAACAAATTAATAAGTTAGACATTTAATTAATCAGTTATTGAATTTATATGGAAAATTTGATAAAAATAAATTAATACTTACCTATTAGCTCAAGTTGAAATTATGGGCTATGAGGTAGTATCCCCCCCCCTAATATATGCTTTTCTTTTTTTAGTCTGATAGAGTTATAACGCTGAGTAATAGTAGCAGATGAACATAGAATGTGCGAGCAATAGTTTTGGAGCTCTGGCTTCATCAAAGTCACGTTTTATATATAAAAATCATTATAAATTTTACAAAATTTAATTTCTCTATAATTAATGATTTTAGCAATTTTTATCTATATTAACAAATTATATCTAATTTATTATAATTTTAAAAAGTGAACTTTTATAGTCATTATGAAAATCTTAATAAATGAAAGTTAAAAAGATTTTTAAATCGCTTCATAAAATTATAATAAATTAGATATAATTTGTTAATATAGATAAAAATTGCTAAAATCATTAATTATAGAGAAATTAAATTTTGTAAAATTTATAATGATTTTTATATATAAAACGTGACTTTGATGAAGCCAGAGCTCCAAAACTATTGCTCGCACATTCTATGTTCATCTGCTACTATTACTCAGCGTTATAACTCTATCAGACTAAAAAAAGAAAAGCATATATTAGGGGGGGAGGATACTACTTCATAGCCAAATTATATATTAAAACTAATTTGCAAATTACCAACTATATTATGTATTACTTAACGAAGAAAGATTTAATTTTTATGTTTAATTGAAAGAGAAAATAAATTCAAAATTAAGTTGAATCATTATTATAATTAATATTTTAATTGATAAAGATTATAAACTATAGTGTTTCAGTAATTTTTACATATTTTATAATAAACTCATTTATTTTATAAAATATTTTCAAAATTTTTAGTTAATCACAAATAAAATATTAATTCTAAGATTTAATAAAATCAATTATAGCTATATCTATTAATAATATATATACACCTGGAATATCAACGTGTTAATCAGGCCTAAAAAACGACAAGAACATGCCATTAATATGTTCCTTCATTTAACTTTTAAACCTCTCCTTGTTATAATCAACTGGGAACACTGAACCTGGCTTTGACCCACTATTAAACAAATCCGATCTCCCTTGGTCCATCTTAGCAGCTATTTGAGTATATGATCTATAAAGTTCCACGAAATCTCTATCTTCTTTTCTTTTCATGCGGTTGTATTTGTCTTTAAATTGCAATAATTCAGTTTTACCCTCTATATATTTTGCTAAATGTGGTGTTTGCTTTGACCATGGATCTTGCTTATCGTAGTTCTCTCTTAAACTTTTACACTTAAATCAGACAAATAAGCACAAATATAAATTAATCTTTACTGTATTATAAGCGAAACATATTATATGTCAAGAGTTTACAAGTACAGCTGCTTCTTTAACTCTTTCAAAAAAATCTACATAAGCCTCAAAGAATTTGCCACTCTCCGTGCTTTTGTAATTTTTATGAAAAGCCTCTGCTTCTGTTATTCTTTTAGTCATTAATTAAGGTAATGTATGGCTAATCTCTTTTATTTCTGTTTTTCTATGATCTAATCCTCTGTGTTCTTTTTCACAATCATAATATAATAAACTAAAATATTTATTTTTTGTGACAATCCTCACAAAGTAAAACTCCTTGGCATTCACATATATATTCAGCAGGATTTCCATGTTTAAGACAACCTAATTCAGACGGGGTTCTGGGTTCATCTTATGCTGGAGCTGATTTCTTCGAGAAAAAACCTGAGAAACTCATTTTGTTATTTATTCAGAAAATTATAATTAATTGATATTTAAATTATCTTTATTTCAAATTCTATTTATAGAAAGCAATTCTGAATCTAAAACTCTCTCCACCTTGAATTATTTATATTGGCTTTGATCATATTAAAAGTAAATTATTTGAAATTTCTGAATCATTATATGGTTTCCTTAAGCATTTTAACAAACTAGTGATTGAATGACTCCTTGCTAAATTTAGTTCTAATATGTTCTCTAGCATTTTGTCTCAATTATCTAAAAGTTAATGTAAATACTTTCAAAAATAACTTACAATAACTTTTCATAGTCATTAATTGCAATTGTTACAAATCTGGCATAGTCATCTTAGGTTTCAGCCAAGTAACCAACTGGCCTCTCGTTTGCCCCAATGATATCCTCTTTTGGTCCAGCTAAAAAGTAAAAATAAGATGATTTAGTTTATTTACCTGAGTTATGTGCAATTGTAATGATTCCTGAAGCCATAAGTTCACAAATAGCAATTCCAAAGTGCTCGTATTGCATGGTATGAATACCTGCCTTAGCACATTCAAAAATTGATAATATTTTATCTCTTGGTTGGTTAATCTCAAAACTTATTCTATCAGATATTTGTAATTGCTGAGCAAGGTCTTTCAGTCTATCTACTATCTTTTAATCTTCTTAATCACGCACGGATCCTATCATATAAAATTTGGCATCTTAGGGGAGTCTTGGAAGTGCTTGTGCCCAGACTCTTAGTTAATACAAAAGATAAAAATAAACATAAAAAGTTATAAGTCATGTTGTTTTTCAGGTCTGAACTGAGCAAATGAAACTAAGTAGTTTTATCTAACATTATTTAAAGGTATTCTGTTTAGCTCAGTTGTATCGACAGGTGGATATCTATATTGTATAGTTAATTAAATCATGAAATTTTTTACATAATTCTAGTCTTTTTTGGTTTTATCCATAGGTCAAGAATATGCTTGTTTGTCCAGGATGAATTAGTTGAAATTTAATCTGTAAATTTGCCAGCAATTCTGTACATTATGATTAAAAAGTAGTAGTAAATCTTTTTAACTTTACTCTTGATTCCACTTCTTGCAATATCTTAACTATTATTATACTATTCAGTATTTGACGTGACAGTTCGAACCATATCATAGCTATAATCTCATCTAAGAACTATATAAAAGCTTACCTAATAATAGGATAGTGAGTATATGTAATAACTTTAGGTCCAAAGAACAACTTAACAAATGGATATGCATAACCAACTCCCATAGTATCAATAAAAATATCGCAAGGAGCAACAGAAAGAGCCTCAAAGCATACTCCTATTGAAGCCAAACCTTGCCATACTATTGTTAAGAATTTGTAGTTTTCTGGCTTCAATTTATCTGAAGTTTCCAAGTTCACGAAATGCAAGTTTTCATACTTGATATCTATTGAGAATCGTGATTTTACTTCTTTCAAGATTTCTGAGGGTTCCTTCTTTGAGCCAGAGTAAATTAGTACTTTTGAGTTTTTGAATACTTGATCTTCTTATATAGCTTGGATTGCTTAATACAATACTTTCTCACCACCTGCACCTCCATCGCTATAAATTATTGATTAAAACCTTAATTTATATTTAGGAATTCAAAAATATATCTTTGCAAGAGTCTTTAACTTTCTTACCATTAAGGATGGAAAAACCCAATAATTGGGAAATTTTAGGCTTTTAAGTATCCCTTAAAATTCTTCAATTAATTCCACGTCTTGAGTCTCATAAGGATTATGCATATTATTGTCAAGATTGCAATGGTTCCCAAAGATAATAATGATATTCTTAGAAGCATCTCAAAGTTCAGTTCATATTTGTAGTGAGACATCTCTTCTACGTGTTTTATCACTTCAGTTTATTCCATTTATAAATATTGAAATTATTGATAAATTATTATTTGTTACTTTTTAAACGATTTCAATATGCATTATAATAACTTTTTCAATTTAAGGTATTTAGAAATAAATTCTCTTGATATATTATGAATAATTAGCGCCTACTAATCCCCTTTGTTGAATGAAAAAATAAAATCAATATATTGAGAGACTTACCTTGAATTACTTACCTTTCTAACTTTGATTCATCATTTATAAAGTTTAATTGCATCAGTCATTAATTCAGAAATCTTCTAATTCCAAATCATAATAATCTATTCATTTAAGTTCGTAATATTTAATACAATTATGATATATATGGGGGGGAGTTTACTGCCTCCTTCGAAAGGTTCTTGCCCTATATATATAAAAATATATAAATTCTATTAACTTTTATAAATCTTTATCACACATCTTTGAACAAATTTACTTATTTTACATCCATTAACTCTCATTTCTTGATAATGAATTTTTTAATTAAATTAAATTAAATTAGTTATTATTTAAGAAATTATTTTTTATAGTTGATATTAAGCAATGAGAGAAGGGATAATTAGAAACCTTAAAAGACATATTTTTTTAATTTTGCCTATTATAGGGGCAGGAAAGTTGTAGAAGTGATTAATATGTTACATATGTAGTTTATGGTGAAAAAAAACACAAATTTTAAAGTTTCGGTTACGAAACTTCCATCCCCACTATGTTATTATAATTAAAATTGTATAATATAATCTTCTTATCCTTGAGCATTAGGTTCTTGCTCAGTAAGCTGTATAGTAAAATCTCTTTGAAGGTTAAGTTCTTGCTGATTATGTGATTAAATTGCACTGATGTAGTGCATCTAATCTCCATGATCATTTCTGTACAATTAATCTTAATTCATTGCTTAATAGGGAGTATCTGAGATTTGTTCATTTTAAACGTATACCCCAGAATCCTTCTATTATGAAGTGAAATGATTGTTGTTTTCTTCAAAGTTCTAGGATTAATAATCATAATGCATTTAATATCTACAAAGAAAGGTAATAAAATATTAAGAGCTGCTTACTATTATTAGTGTTAGGTTTAAGAAAAGGATGATGAATCAATATTATTAACTTAAGAGTGAATTACTTAATGGTTCAATGGGTGGCCATGTTCTTGACTCATCATCTATTCTTATTATATTTCATAATGTTGATCTTACTCTTGTTAACTACCCTCATTATCAAGAAATATTTAATTTTAATAGAAAATAAAAAATTCTCAATTTATACAATATACTACAAAGTTTTTTAGATGAATGACTTCTAATTTATAATTTTAAAAAATTTTTTGAGGTTTTAAAATGAATACTTGTGTATTCAAAATAGTATGCTTGGCTTTGAAAAAAATTAAATTAGGAAAAAGCTCTTCTTTACCGTTAAAATACTTTTTTACATAATATTTGTTCAGATTATTATCAAACAAATTATTTTTTTTAGACTTTGATTATGTTAAACTTTTTATAAGTATTAAAAATAAGTGTATATTATAACTTATCTAATTAAAAATTAAAGTATATTCCAGAAATCTCTGAAAATTAATATTTTGATGTTTATTAATTAATTTGCAATAAAAAATTCATAATAATAGATAATTATTAATTAATTTAATTATTATCAAGTCTTCTTCTTTTTGGATGGTAATACCTGTTAAATAATATAATTTTGAAATCTCTTACTTGAAATCGGGTTCGGAGAATATAAAATTATCTTATTTAAAATTAAATCAACACAATAAATTGTTAGCTCATGTTTTAATGTTTAAAAAAACATTTTCCTAATTATAATAGTAATAATTATTATTAAATGAGTGGCCACGTATTCTTTTCAAATTCTATCTCTTGATCTTTTCTTCTAGCTAGTACTCTTCATCAATTGCTTGAATTTTTTCGTCGTTAGTTCTAAGTAGTGCTCTCACATGCATTTATATGCTCTAAGCTAGAGGAGAAATAGGTCCAGCGTTGGTATTGTATCCTCCCTCTAGCACACTCACAATTCTACCTTCGCAGCATTCATTCGCAATTTTAACGAGATTTTCTGTGAGCCATTTGTAGTCAAATTCTGTGATCCCTGTTGAATTGGATTCATGCAAGTGGTCTCTTTCATGTGCATCGAAGCCTGCTGAAATTAAGATAAAGTCAGGTTTGAACTCCATTAATCTAGGGAATACTATCTTCGTGAATCTTGATCTCCATTTGTAGCCATGCGCTAAGCCTGGTGGCATTGGCACATTCAAGATTCCTCCTGGGTAGTCAGTTGATTTATCAGAAGTATTTTCTAACAAATAATGTTTGAAATTTGAAAAAATTCTTACCATCTGCATCACCAGTTCCAGGATAGAACTCTGAAGATATACTGTTTGTTTTATACAAATGAATTGAAGTGAACAACACGTTCTTAGAATCATCACTGTCAAACCAAGGTCTATATTAGTATTGAGTTTCTTGCAAAGTAGAGAAAGGTGTCTCGGTCTTTACAACAAACTTCTTTGGCTTTAAAGCTTCTATGATTTCTTATGTTCCATTTCCGTGATGGACATCAAAGTCTACTATTGCTACTTTTCTAATATTAAGTTAGTTTAATCAAATTTATTACTTTATCTTGTCTCTATGCATATTCAAGCTTATTTTATTTGAAAACAGGTGTCAATAACTATAATTATTTATAATTAAAAAATATTTTTTTAATTTTTCTAATCAATATTCGTATCCTCAAATAAAGCTAAATAATAATAACAGTAATTTCGGGGGGGGGGGCAAGATTTTTGCACCGGTTTATGATAGAAAAAATTTTAGGGAAGTTTCCTGCACTTTTTAAAAAAAACTTTTTTCTCTATAAAAAAGATTTTTATTATAATTGGTTGTCAACTTCCGAACTGATTTTATTGATTTAATTCTACTTAATTTATTAATCAATAAGTCAATATCTCTTTTTAGATTCCAATATCTGACATAATTCATCTAATATTTGTTGGTATCTGTCTATTAACCATTATATTGTTCTCTCTGTTATCATAGAAATACTAAGTATTGTATCCAATTGTTATTGAAATTTTAATTCAATTTACTATGTTGTTTCAATGCCTATATAATGTTAGACTATATTTTTGAACTACTTAAATGATGTATAAATATCCTCTTAATATTAATGAGTTATAAAAAAAATAAATTTATGATTTATATTAAATTTATTAAATTTTACATAAAATAAAAAAAAGTGCAAGAAACTTCATCGAGTGCAGGAAACTTGCCCCCCCCCTCCCCGTAATTTCTTAAAATACTAGGATTCTAATCATTTTTATATTTTTATTATTAACTATTATAATTCTCCCTAATTTAAATTTTGTTTATTATGATTCTTTAGGTAACAGGCAGCAACTGCAACATTATTCACAAAGCAGAATCCATTTGTCATTTTATCTTAATCGCATAAATATTGATGTTCATGATGTCTATTTAATAAGTTTGTTATTAAAAATGAATTCCTTACAAAGTTTTTCCATATATCCCAGCATGATGACCTGGTGGTCTTACTGCACAAAAAGCATTTCTGCTATTTCCTTTCATCACATTATCGCATGCTTCAAGTACAGCTCCGCACGCCAATAAACTCGCTTTCCAAGTGAATGCTGACATGGCAGTGTCTCTATCTATAATAAAAAGTTAAACAATATGTTAGAATTTACCATATCTAACTACAGGATTTCTGTCATTTTGTTCCCCATAGTTATTTCTGCTCTTTCTCATCTTCTCTAACCTATCGCTCATGCTCATTATTTTAGATAGGTAGTTAAACTTTCAGTGATATATGTGTAAATTGGAATTTTTATAAGAAAGTTTTATAATCATGGACTCTAAAGATGTCTCCGTGAGGAGCTTCTTTAGTTCCAATTTTTATTTCATAGCCTGGATCTTCAATAAAGTCCTCAGCTGCAGTTAACGTTCCCTTGTCTTCGTCAATCAAAACCATAAGTCTCTCTGCATTTTCAGGCTGCTCATCTTTTTGTTTCTTTCTTTTTATCACGCTTTGATAGTTGTCGAATCCTGCATGATCCAAATACCTCCTATCAGTTATTAGCAAAGTCTTCTTGCCATTTATTTGCTACTAGTAGATTTGCTAGATAGTTTGATCAATATTTGGCATTGCAGGATTTTGAAGGTATTCATCTACTAAAAACTAAAACTCTTTGAGGTATCCACATTTTGTGGCTACTTCTTTGGCATTTTAGTCTTTAAGATTCTTAACTTCCAAGATAGAGTCCCCTCCTTTCAATAGTAGTGATACAAAACATTCCCATGAGTTAGACTGAATGCATCTCTGGATTAATGGATTTTGATTTCTGTCCAAAATTTGTAGTGCATCTAAGTGAGTTGAATCTCTTAATAAGTTGAAGCATTAAACTCTCTTGAAGTCTATTGCGTAAGCAATTGGTAAATTCTGATCAATATCTTCTATAGTCTGATCAGCATTTCTCTCAATCAAGAAACTTGCTAAATCATGCATTCCGTGCATCATTGCAAGATGCAAGGGTGTCCTTCCCAATCTATCCTTTATGTTTATGTCAATTTCTGGATAGATGAATTGCTTTATTTCGTTTTCATTTTCGTTTAAATTGGCTTATTGTTACTCTTGTTCAATTTTATGAGACTCAGCTGACTTGATAATGGCCATCACACAATTTGCCGCATTTTATTTATAGTTAGGAAATCCTCCCAAAGCTAAAGCAAGATGCAAAGTGTAATTACCATCTAGCTCAAATCTGTTGAAGTTACCCCTCAAAGCCTTCCCACAAATCCAATCGTAGTAAGTTTCCAAACAATATTCCAAAAGTTCATCTCTACCATTTAAAAGAATGTGATGTAGAATTGTTTTATATTCTGGATCCTTTTGCTTGAACACTAAATCCAAAGATTAGTTAATGAGTTTTAAGTTAAGAGTAAAATTAGGGATTTTAGTGAAATTGTTACTTACAATTGCCTTATTCTTATAGATTTGGCTTGTTTTCCATTAGTTCTTTAAATTTCTTGACATTGCCTAATCTAGCTGCTTTATACAATAACCTTCTAAGAGTTTATTAATTTAAATTTAAATTAAAATTAGTTTGCTCCTCCATCTTACGATAAAATTTAATACAATTTTTAACAATACATAATTGTATTAATCTTTTCGAAGTATTAATCTGATGGCTCAATGATATTCTCTGATTTGTGAAATTTAAATGTTTATAAAATAAAATTTAAAGTCATTTATAAATTATGATTGGTGAATTAACTCTTGCCCTTCAATTT
This sequence comes from Oxytricha trifallax, assembly GCA_000711775.1. Taxonomy (NCBI): domain Eukaryota; phylum Ciliophora; class Spirotrichea; order Sporadotrichida; family Oxytrichidae; genus Oxytricha; species Oxytricha trifallax. Next base: position 11,848 of record ARYC01001048.1, on the reverse strand, counting down.
CCTCCAGGCCATTCTGATTAAATTCCTATTGTAATATGATTAACAAGTCTATTTTTTATCAAATATTTTGCATAATAGAATTTAAGCTTATATTCTTTTATATTTTGAATAAGAAAATCACAAATACATGGAAAACTCACCTGTGCAACCTGATTAATTTCGATTGATTAATCTGTTTAATTTAGAGAATCCATTTTTCTCTGTTTCTTTAGATTTTTTGTAATTAATTAATTATAATAAATTATTTGATGTTTACGATTCTTACCATAAAAAATGAAAAAAATAGCGAAATTTCAATCAATAAATTTATCAAAGAATCTATGATCTCTGATATTAAAAATTAAAATAAAATTGTTTTTATATTACTTAGTTTAGATGAATGTCGACTTAGTAAAAGAGATGGTTCTTAATATTTAATAGTTAAAGATCGTTGAAAGTCTTTCTTACTTTTTCATCTAAGGCAATCATATTTAACAATATATTACATTCAAACAAATTTGTACTACTAATTATTCATCTATATATTAAGCCAGTATAATTAAAATGTGGAGACTGTTAAAATTAAATCAATAAAGAGATAAAGTAAAATTATGATCATCTCAATACACATGAGTTAAGATCCAACAGTCATTAATTTGAATTATAGTTGAGTAGATCCTTATTTAAATTTAATTAACTAATCAACTAACTAAAAATTGAATATTTGTTTATTTTTCAGCTTTTCTGATTTTTTCTATTTTTTTGTTCTTTAACTTAAAGAAAATAATTAAATTATTTGAAAAGCATCTGTTATAAGAAAACTACAAATTTTTTTGAGAAGTTTGTATAACAAAAAGAATCTAGATCAGCTTATATTTATCATTTTAAAATTTATTGTGGTTATAAAAAATAGTACTCCCTATGAATTCCCGATTAATTTGTAAGTTTTTACTAAATAAATGAGTGGCTAATAGCATAAAAAATAAATTTCATATCAAAATAAAAATAACTATATTAATTTGTTCATTTGAACACGATGAGTGTTTGACAAATATGTTTTTCAATCTCAAATAGTAAAATAATATATTTAAATTTTAAACAAATTTGCAGTTTAATTCTAATTATAAATAATTTTTCAGAGAACATTAAAAGTACTTAGCGATATTTTATTGTGTAGAATTATAATGAAATCAAAAAAAATAAAAAATTAATGCAAATTCTAAAGTGTTATTAACAACAAAATTATCTAAATAAATTACTTCAAATTTCAATACATTTTCAAGCAATTAATTTCATAAACAATTTCTACTCATGTAATCTCAAAAGCTAAAACTGAAGCAAAGTTATAGCATCTTAACTTTAAAAATCATATTACTTTGATTAGATACTCTCATTAATTTCATCTAAGTGAGGGGAAATTATCAATTTAATTGAAGCCTTAACTTGGGAACACCTATTGCTCATCATCTGCTTCTTGATCTATTTCTTTTAAGAAAGTTTGTAAATTTCTTCATTTTACTAATCTATACAATTTATATATAGGGAAGAAAAATATTTAGAGCAATAATTATGAAGCAATTTATATATTTTCTTGATAACCCTTTTATATTTCCTTTTAAATTTATATTTTATATTTCCTCATCAGGGTTCATCAAGTCTCTGCCATGCTAAGAGTTTTAGTTGCTATTAAATCCTCTCTACTGAAGTTGATCTGAACAATCCATCATTTGAACATTAGAGTGATCTTAGGGTTCTTGAGACAACGACTAATGAGGCTACATCATTTCCATCATCTGATTTTTCAATCTCTAATTCTAGTTCATAGCTTGTGTGTTGAAAGTAGCACTTCCTCTATCTTGTCTCTTTTATCTGGAATGGTAGTGATATTGAGTAGGCATCATAGACAGTGGTGGGGGTGCACTGGCCGGCTGGTTAAATTTCCACAAAATGAATAGTTAGTCCTCTGTAATTGAACCTAAATGAGTTCCGTCTGGCGATTCTTGCAGATGAAGAACTCTCTTGTCAAGGTTATGGAAGTGCAAATAGTTGATCATTCGAAGACAGATTGCATGGACACCTCTCAATTTGATTAGGGCTATCTTACCGTTTTCTTATCCTACAAAAAGCATCTGGGCATCATTAATGTTTAAACAATCATCAATTGAAACATTAATTTTAATAATCTTTTTTAGAAATTAAAGATCTCTCATTTATTAAAGGAACTATTAAAAGCTTTTATGAGTTAAACTAATTAAACATATGATATTCAATTAAATTTGTTTTTTCATTTTATAATATGATAGTTTTTCATGGTATTTTAATATATTCAGACTTTCTAATTTATCCATTCTATTGATTTATTACATTTTGTATTTATGTGACTAAATTCCAAATTAATACAATAATAATAGAGTTTCCATATATAATTTCAATTTCATAATAAATGAAAAATAAAATACTTAAAAATAAAAAATTTTAACGACATAACTCGATTACTTAGGCCGTGCTGATTGATACTAAATTATAGAGTAATTGGCTTGCTTTTAATAGCAAAAGAAGTCATACACTATTTAGTTTCCACATTATAGAACATTCAATTAAAATTTATAGACAGTATTGTATTTTAAATTAATAATCCAGTTAAGATTATCTATATCAACTTTAAGAAATTAATAAACTTACCTGATGACTGTGAGTTTGCTAGTTTTGATGTTAGTTACGTCTTTCTTGTGAAAAAGTGAAAATGTTTGGTGTTCTATATGACCAAGCAACTTACAAAACACTATCCTATAGGCTGTTCAAACGAAGAGCAAAGTGCTCTGAGAAACTTTTATTTTATGATAATAATAATTTATAACTATATTGGGAACTCCCATCGTTTGAAGAGTAGTAAGCAAAAGGATCTATAGAGAATCTTACACCGTAAATGCAAACAATATGTCCACATAGCGAGAGATACTTTCCATCTGGAGAGAAAGTGCAGTAGTTTATTGTTCCTATTTCAGGTATGGATTGTTCAAATACTATTGATTTGTTAATTCGAACATCATTGATGAAAAGTTGACCAGAAGTTGTTACAGATGCAAGCAAATGATGATTCCAGGATAAGGAAGTGCATGAGTAATCAGCCTGATTGAGTACCCTTACATTTAACATATATTGAGTTTCAAAAATTATAATCTGTTGTTGAGGGTTGTCTGTGGCAATTGCAAGAAGAGTACATTCAGTATGACGATCTGGTTGAAATCTGAATGCTCGATTTGAGTCTGTGCCTGGTATATTAACAGGATTCATCCACCTTAAGCTCTTCACTATATATGGCAACTAACAAGCATTGATTTCGCCTTGATCAGGATCTGGATCTGCTGGCCTTATCAAGTAGACTTTGTTTTGAAGTGCAATTGCACAGACACCGTTTTAACCCCAGTGAAAGATGTGATGTGATTCTGTTGATATTTCTTCAGTACTTAGCGCACATAACCAATGATAAGGAATTTAGCTAGCTTACTTCATAATCTTGTCTCTCAATTTAAGTTTCTAAGCTTCTTTGTATCGCATTGAGTTCAAATCCTTGAGTTCATCAAAGAGAGTTATAAGTACTTTAGGTAAACTTAAATAAACTAATTATTACTTATATGACCATAGGAGGAGTTTTATTGTCTGTAAATTACAAAACAAGTGGTTTTTTTAGATTGCCAACTTTCTTTTGAGTTTAATATATTTAAATATTAGTATAGTAGATTGAATTTATTGAATTTTTTTATTAAACAAATTATATAAATTTTTATAATTTATTTTACATAACTACCGATAAATTAATATATAATATTAAAAAATTAATAAACATTGAAAAAATTTTATTTATATGATTTAGTACTTTGTGAGATATTTATTTATGAATGCTTAACAAAATTTATTATATCTCGCTTAATTCAATACATAAAGCAAAAATTAACTATATAAAATCAAATTATTTTCTGTCAATTGATTAATAAAAAAATTAAATCTATTAATTTAATTAATGCTAAAATTATAAATTAAAGTTTGAATAAGCTCTTCCATTTCATCAAAGTTAGAGCAGTTTTGAACATTTTCTGAAATATAATCATTCATAATTGAAAGCTCTTCATCTTCTGGAGACCATTTGTTGCCATTGAAATTACTCCTGAGTTTTCTAGATTACACTTTGTGCTGACTCTAATAGAGAATTTAATTTTATTATAGACATTAATACTAATGTAATCCAATTCTTTAATTAATGAGAATAGCTTTGTGCATACTCTACTGTAAGAATTACTGTTAAGAGTTTGACTCAACAATCAAACTATTTGCTTGCCCTTCTTAGTTTTGTTGTGAAAAGTGGTTATTTGGATGTCCATCATCTCTCTCCTCTGAGCTTGAGAGAGCATGTAGTGCATCAAAGTTAGATTGAGTTCTGTTGGAAACTCCTCTAAATGGAACCATTCTATCACCTGTAGTAGTACCACCTCTTAAAAGTGTAGAATTCTGATTAAAAGCATTTTAACCTGGCTAATTCAAATTACTTAGAGGTCTCTGAAAGAAAGGATTTGATAGATTTGTGGTCTGTGAAGGGTTTGAGTTTAAATTCTGAGTGAATAAAAATGGTTGAGGGGGTTGAGGTTAATGGTTAGAGATGGATGGGTGATTTCTTAGTGAGTTGTGTTCTCGAAATAGGGCATTTTAGCTTGAAGGGTTTTGAGAGTTTGATTTTGATTGATTCTTATTAAAAGAATTCTAATTATAGTTAGATTGAACTTTTACTCAATTAAACTCAGGGGTTTTCAGGGATAAAATTATGATTATAATTAATTTATGTAAAGTAAAGTGATATTAAGAGGAGGGGAGTTTCCTGCCAGGAATACTATAATTTATTTTATTTGCCAAAAAATATACAAGAAACATACAAGCCGCTTCTACAATTTCCCCCTCTTTATTAAGCAACTTTCTTATATAAAAATTTTAAGGTTAATAATTATCGCTTGGAAAATTTTATATTTTTACTTATATAGATTAAATTTTTAATAAATATAGACAAGATTTTTATGGAAACATTCGATTCCATATCAAGATATTTGAGTTTATGGATGTTTAGATAAGCTAGATTTTTTCACAGATAATGACAAAGTTTTAAAAAAATTATTATAAATTACAAATTTTTATGTTTAGGGCAGGAAACTTTTAAAGAGATTGGAAACTCCCTCCTGGATATATATATACTAATTCGGGAGCAGAAAATATCCCCAAAAACTGTTATTAAATACGAATTTTAATGATTAAAGTTCATGGTTTGATACAACTTAAAATAAATAAATAAATTAATTATACAACGAAATTATTTAAAAATTTAAATTCTTCTCCTTTTAAATCAAATTTATTTTAAAAATTGAAAAGCTATATATTTTTAAGTTATAATGGGTTAAATGATTGACTTTAAGAAATAAGATTATTTAAATTAAATATATATATATATAATATATATTTATAATTTTATTTTGAGTATGGGAAAATTTGTTGATATTCATAGAAAATTTTTGATTTGAAAATATAAATCAAAATTTGTGAATTTTAAAATAACATTTAAAATTATGAATAAGAAAACTTAAATTATTTATGAATAAAAAAGTATAATTTAGATTTTTATATAAATTAAATCTATATATGTTTAAGAACAATGAAATGAATAAATTGAAATTAAATCCCTCTTAAAATTCACTTTTAATCAATCATAACAATTAAGCCATCATTAAATACTATATTAAAGTTTACTATTTTAAGTAACAAAGTCATCATTTAAACTATTTCAATTAAAATAATCAAAACCCCAAAACCCCTTAATGTGGGGTTTATAAGTAGTTTGATTTGTAGGGAATTTGTGAGGGATTTTTGTTTATTAATTAAATGCGACACAAAAAATACAAGCTTTTTGAGGTCTATTTATAATCAAGTGCATAGATAGATTAAGTGTATAAAATGCGCTATGATGCGATTTATTTAGTAAATTAATCAAACGAGCATTTGAGTATAAACAATACTGCACTGCTCTAATATCGAAGTCTATCGACTGTACAATCAAACTGCTTGTAGATATATTATTATAGCAATAGTACCTAAATTTTTAGCCTAAGAGGAAAATCAAAGATTCTATAGAATTATATCAAAGATAAGATAAAAAATTTCATCGTTCACTTTTTTGTCTCTAGCAACGAGCTTCTTTTTTTATCGTCAGTTCATTGAGTTGAAGATCTGAGTAATCTTTTTCTGACATTTATAAACGAAAAGATATCACTTGCATAGGTGTGGATCGTATTAAGAGTTTAATTGATTTCACTTTGCCATTTTACAACAATAACTTAACTAATATTTCTAATTAAATACAGAGAGCTCAATTGAATAATATTAAGTTTATTAATGCTGACGACGCTGTGTTTACCTTCAACAATTTCATCTATAAGTCTAGGTATAAGAGGCATAGTAATATAGAAGTATATGACTAAAAGGTCAAGGTATAAACAATGGCAATTCTTGGAGGAATTAGTGAGGATACTGGTTTAGAAACTTATTTTATTCATCCTCGCTAAATTAAGACAGAACAGTATATAAAGTTTTTAGAGCAGTTAAGAGAGAAGTACCTTGAATAAGAGATTATACTATTCGTTGATAATTTTACTGTTCATAAGACTAAATAAACAAGGAAGAGTTATGAACATCTTAGAATATCGCAAGTGTTCAACGTACTTTACAGTCCATAGATTAATGGTACCTTTCAATATATGACCTACTAATCGATACAACCAATTTCATTAAGGGTTCAGTGAAGAGAGTAGACAATTAATTGACTGAAAAGTGATCAAAGGAAGGAAGAGATTTTATATAAATAAGTTTAAGACTTAAGTTGATAAATAATAATTTATAACTTGAAAAAAAAATTAGCTAATTAACAATCAAATTAACACTGTTTGCGATTGTATATATGAAGATATTACTAGCGAAAATGGAAAATACTTAATCTTCAGATAATATTAAATTGACTAATGCAATCCAATACCAGTTTAGTAAAATTCCTATGCTATGATTGCCTTATTTAAGTTTAGTTTAGTATAAGTAGATAAAGATAATGAATCATGATTTATAATATTATTAGTAAAGAAAGTTAGATTTCTATAATCTATGAACGATTAGGATTTCTTAATTTCATTAAGTAGTTATTTAAGTAAATTTTCTCAAGAAAACGATAGATTCATAAATACTGAAAAATCAAGATTATTATATTTGATTGAATGTTAATAAGAAGTTTTGTTAGAAAATTAAAATATTATAATAATAGATTTAAATTAATTTAAAAAATTTACCTTTCTAAATAATTTAAACATCTAATATTTTAGATCAATATTACAAATGAATATTTAAAATAAATATGATTTTTTATAAATGAGAGAATTCGTATTTTATAAACCCCAAAAGTAAAATTTGAGAGAATCATAATTTATAATTTAAAAAAAGTTTAATTATTGAATAATAATTAATTAATTAATAAATAAACAAAGAAACTTAAGATGGAGACGAAGAAGAATCTGTTCATTCACAATTAATGTAAGTTACAAAAAAGATATCTAACTTATTTTATAGTTTAGGAGTTGGTGCTAGTAAGAACATGAACTGGACCTGAAAGGTACTTTACTAAAGGAGCACAAGAACCAAATATTATAAATTTTGGCATGCCGATGGTGGTGTATTCGATGGAGAGTGCTTTTGCTTGTAAAGCTGTTCTTGGATATTCTTTTCCATTTTGTATAATAAGTTTTCCTTAATTTATATTTACTTTCCAACTATATTGAACATTTCACTTTATTTTTCAGAACCCAAGAGAAAAATTTGAGAGAAACGTGGATATAAAAATTAGTGAATAATTAGTCAAGTCCTTGAATATATAAATATTAAGTTTCCTAGTTTAAAGATATGTAATTTATAGTAATTAAACAAGGAATGAATTCTAAATGTTTTAATCTTAAAAAGCTTGGCATGCTCAAAATGTTCTTTATTTAACTCTCTCATTTTCTAATCCTTTTCCTGCTTCTTTCTTCAATCTTTTTGTTGAAGACTTTTTGTTACATTAGAGTTTCCTTGCCGCTATAGCTAAGAGTATTTTGAATGTTGGCATACAGTTTGCTATTATATGACTTGCTTTATTCATCCGATTCTATTCCTGAGTACACATCAAAAGTAGATGTTACAATTGACCTTAATTCAATTTACTTATAAATTTATGAAAATTTATAGGAAACGTGTTAACTGTCAGCATTTAGTATTCAATCGTAATAAGGTTGGCTCATTCTCTCCCACTCTTAAGATAAGATGTAGAATTATTTGTCTATTTCAGTTAAGCTAAATACTTTCGAGGAATCAGGCTGTTATTTTATTATAAAAAAGAAACGCTGTCCTATAGGTGTCCCAAGTGTGCCTTTTAGAAAACTCTGTCCTGGTCTTCTCATCCAATACTTTTTCATTTTTAATTTTCCTACAACCAAACAGAATCCCTAATAAATGAAAGATTTCTGAAAAAGGCACGAGGCGCTTATTATATTCTTATGCTTTATTACCTCCATGTAATTTTTTTAAATTATAATGGCAATTATTACAGTTTATCTTCCTTTTTGGCTTTATGCTGCAAATGTCAAATAATTTTGTTAGCATACAATATTTTCAAAAAATCATACCTAGAAGATAAGGAGTTTGAGTCTGGATTGTTAGCTAGTGCAACATCAACATATTTATGGTAAGAGCAAATTGTATCTCTAAATCCTAATATTTGTTCATTTCTTTTTCTGCTTTATGTGCAGCTTATTTTAAATTTTTTTTATAAATATAAAAAATATATTTTCTTTGACTATAAAAGTAAGATAATAAAATTCAAACATTTAAATTTACTCATTTTTTATGACCTTTTTTTAAATCATTCAAATTATTTATCATTTTTATATACTTAAGCTTTAAACAATTTAATTCAAGAAATTTGCATGAAATTAAAATCATGAGGTTTTAATAAAAATGTTTTATGTAAAATTAGAGTTGATTTTAATTTAAATATACTTATGCTACAGTAAGAATATATTTTTATTGTTCTATGTATAGTTTAAATGTGCTAATAGAATAATAAAATTAATATATTGCAATTGAATACTTACAAGATTCATTATTTTTATTATATGATTAAAATACATTTGAAATGGGAAAATTCAAAAATAAAATACAGATGTTATATATAAATAATAATAACAGCTAGTAATTAGGAGTGTTCTTAATTCTAATTTGAAGACATTAAATTAAACAGTAATCTATTTTTAATATAAAAGTTTAATTAATATATATTAGTGGTCTAGTGGTCTGGTGGTCTGGCATAGTTTTTGGTGCTCAGCACTGAAGCTAGAGATCAAATTACTCACCCTCTTACATTCTTGGTACTCCTCTCAGTAACGATAAAGTTGTCAGCTAATTCTTAGTGTGAGCTGTTACTGGTGTCTATCTTCCAGATATTAAGTTCTACCAATTCAGATTGAAGATCCATGAAAATTTTGAATTGCAACAAGAGACATTGAAAAAGTTTCATTAATTAAACTTTTAAATTAATAATAGAGTAGTGTTTAATTTAATGTCTTCAAATTAGAATTAAGAACACTCCTAATTACTGGCTATTATTATTATTTATATATAACATGTTTATTTTATTTTTGAATTTTCCCATTTTCAAATGTATTTCAATATTATAATATCTATTAATCAATTGGAGATATTTATTTAGTAATGTTCTACCTTTTTAAGTAACCAGAATAATATTACTTTAATCTACAAATATTAAATACTAATTTTGATGATGTTTAATAACAAAATAACATTGACCTTAACATTGTTACTAATTATCCTTGGAACTGTTTCAGGTTAAGTTCAAAATTTTGAAACCATATTTTCCATAAATATATATTGATTAAAATATTCCTATGAAAGAATAAATAAATAAAATAATATATAATACTGTGGACCTAATTCTGGTGATTCGTAATCAATTTCCCAAAACCCCTTAATTAGATTTTTTAGTTATTTGATTTGTAAGGAATATTTGGGGTTTTATTGGGTAAAGAGAAAATAGCCAAATTTTTAAAATGGGAAATGTAAATTTAGGGTCTATTTATGATGAGAAATCTACAAGAATATAAATATGACAATTTTAACAAAGGAATAGTTTAATAGAGAAGAATAAAAGCTGCGTTTAACTTAAAGTTTATGCTCTTTTAGGACAAGTACCGATAACCTCCAATTTTAATAGCATTCATCTGTTACTTATTAAGTAAATATTTATAGTTATTCGTCTAATCTATTAAATATTTGCTCTAAAAGTTGGTATTATTAAAATATTAGATTTGAATATTAAATTTTTTTTAGAAATCAATTTAATATATTGCAAAAATGACTTACGTTATTCCAAAAATTATGAATTTTAGACATCAGTTTTTCGGTCTTTTAACTAACACAATAATAATCACTTTTAAACTAACTATTTAATTTTAATTTACAACAATAACTATAACAATAAGAACAACTAACCTGAACCCAGTTTTTTTTAAAAAAAATAGTGATCAGAAAAAACTTAACTGCCACTATTTTGGCAATACATTGAATCAAATTTGCGATCAAAATTCTGAAACAATTCTGTGTCAGCAATATTAACAATTGCTTGTGAGCTAATAAATCTAAGACTATAAAAATTACCAAACAAAATATATAAGAAAAAAAGATATTTATAGGCTTTAAGTTAATAATCTTAATATATCAACAATAATCAATTAAAATGTTCTATTTATAAATATAAACAATATTTACATTTATTGTTTATGCTTAGGTTTGGTAAGAGTATTAATATAGACTAAGTTTAACCAGTTCTGAATTATGCAGCTAAAACAAAGCTATAAAACAAGAGCCCCTCAATTGTTAGGTATCACTGCATGTTACCTGTTTACCATTTTAATTATGTTACTTGAAAGCATCCAACTTAAAAATAAAAGTTCACTCAGACCCATATTGTCTACCTTTATGACTCTAAGACTTTGAAGTATTGGGCACACTTTCCATAAGACTAGCGAGCTGTGATGTTTCATCGCAGGTTTCCTGACATACGTATCTCTCCTTAGACTATAGCCAATATTTATAGAAGAAACGGTATTACTTTCAAGAGTGAAGAGAGTGATTGATTTTACAGTGTCATTTTATGGTAATAATTTAAACTATATATATATATGATTAAATGCAGAGAGCTATTACTAAATCTAATAATATCAGGTTCATACACGTTGATGAAAGTTGTATTTACCTTCAACACCTTAACAATAAGTCTAGGTACAAGAAATATTATTATATAGAAGCGTATGACTAATAAGTAAAGGTAGTCACCATCCAAATTTAGGTGATATTAGCGAAGATTCAGGCTTAAAAAGTTATGTCATTCATCCTCGGTCAATTAAGCGAGAGTAGTATCATCAATGACAATTTAAGCTATTTTCATTTAAATTTTATTATTTATAATTTTATATATTATTAGAAAAGCCTATATAATAAGAATATGGAATCAGCTCACTCTAAATTTGATTAAGCAAATGAAATTTTGAACTATCATTACAGAAGAGTGAATGTGTCGGGAATAAACCAAGTAATCTTAAATACTGAAATTATATTTTAAAGTTAAAAATATTTCAAAAGTTAATTATTGATATTATTAACTTATTACTATATATAGTTAAATAAAATATCAATAAATATTTATTCTTTTCTTGTTATAGTAGGTCACTAACTTTCATTTTTC
>ARYC01001046.1:0-18332 GCA_000711775.1 Oxytricha trifallax | reverse complement strand
AAATTTTAAAATGTCTGACTTAAACCCTTGTACCAGCCCTTATCAAAAATAGATTAAACTCGATAATTCCGGCTGCATTGCAAGAGATGTGGCATGCGTAAGAATATCGACAAAGACAGTACACAACATGATAGCTGGGAAGGCTCTAGAGTTAAAAAGATAAGAAAGACGGGAGCACAAACTATTTTCACTAGGGAAGAAGTGGTACAGCAGCTCCTGTACCTACTCTGCTAATATAAAAGGCTGAAGAATGCATGAATACTCTTATCATATACTATTTGCAAAAGTACATCATGCATTTTCAAAGTTAGATACAAGTGTAAATGCTCTCTTTTCTGACAAGATTTATGATTGGGAAAATCAGGTATTTAACTATATAGCTATCTGTAAAGGGATTTAGTAGAGCCCTTAAAGATTTCATCATTAAGTACATTCTTTTAAAATCTACATAACCTGCAATGACAAAGAGTTAACTTTAGAAGAAGAAAAACAGAGCAGCAAGTGTCCCAAAGATTGTGTATAGAGTAGAGTCCCAATCAAGAAAACAGACTCCAATCTAATATACCTCGCAACAATAGGAAGAGAGACTATAGCAAGGACAGTAATTTGGAGAATTACATAAATCTCTATTGAGCTTCTACAACCTACCCAATCTCTCTCAAAAATTAAATTCCCAATATACTTTTCATCTCTTTGAATTTTTAAAGAAATGCTCTTTTGATATAGTAGCCCACACTTGTCATAGTCAATGTTGTATATATCTTATAATTCCACACTTCTGAGAAATAATTATTTTTCATTTATATTTCTTTCTCCCTAATTTTAACAATAATTTTTGTTATCTAAACAATATTTATGTCATTTTCAAGTTCTAATATATTGAATTTAAAAATTTACGACTAACATAAAATCTAAATTATTTAAATAACATCTTTATTTAGTACTTCAGAGAATTAGTTTCTTAATAGTAAATGTAGTCAATTAAAGATGCTTATTCATTTAGTGAACATATTAAATTATTAATTAAGTAATGAATATTAAGATACTAATAGAATAATCTTATTTTTGTGTAATTTATACTCATTTTAAATGATTTATCTCCACAAATGATAATGTTAAGTTAAGTTATTATTTTAAAATCTACATTTCTTTTTAAATTAAGAGTCAATTTATTTTTCAAATTTAATCATCGAATTGATTAAAGAAGCAATTAATTAATCAATTAGATAAAAAGAAACCTATTAAATTTTATTGTAATTTTTGACGATTTATAAATTAAGTTATAATTAGAATTTTCATGAGAAAGTTATATGATAAGTTTAAATTTTAATATGAATATTATATTAAAACTCTGAGTACTTATTATTCTAATCACATACCTTTATAAAGTATATAAATAAATAAAGCTTTACCGATATGAATACTTTTTCCTTTAAAATATTTTAAACCTTAATCTAATAAATACACAGATATTTATTCCCATAATAAATCTAAAAATTTTAGACAATGTATATCTATGATTTTACTCCAAAAATATTAACTATAATTAGGAATTACTATTTAAGATAAGCGGGAAGTCTCTATGAATTTAAATTTACTATTTTACTAATATTTAAAGAGTTGAACTTATTTTTGCGATTACATGTAACTGCTCATTTTCAACTAACTAAATTTAAATGAAGAAGACATTTTTACACTCAACATACCTTTTAAACTACCATAGGCTATCGATAAAACAAATTAAGATGCTTTTTTAATTAGGAGAGGAGACCTTTTTGTTAATGAGAGTTTTATTAGAGGAGGAACTGGCCATAAAATCATTGACTGGGGGTTTTACACTTGGAAATAAATCAAATATTTGTTGTATTCTATAATAATAAAAACTAAAGGAAAAAGATAAGATATGAAGAAGAAGAAGAAATAATAAATAGATAAGAATCCTAATTTTACTTAACAAAATAAAAAAATGAAATCTCTACTTTACATAATGTTTGCAATTGTTAATTGGATAAAATTTATAAAGTAATCTAATTACTAAAAGTTTAGAATTTCTTGTTTGAGCTATAATCGAAGATGATTAGTTTGTTCTAATCTTACTTAAATCTTTTATCAGTTATTAATAGAAAAATCATATTATTATTATAGAAAATTTAAAAATTTTCAATTGTAATTTCAATAGTTACAATTGATAAACCAATTCTTTTTGCTAATTAAATTTTAGTCATTTTAGAGCTCATATTCATAATATTTCATAGAAGAAGCACCGATTTTAAAAGCAAAAATGCATGTTAATTCATATATTTCAAAATACTCTTTCTAATTTTAGTTTTATACTATATAATTCCTATCATTTAAAATTATCAAATCTAATTATCTCATGTCTTTTAATTAGGTAAGCTTGCAGATATCTCCTTGTAAAAACATTTATAAGAATTATTAAATTAATTAGCGATTTTACTCTCTTTAAAAATTCTAAATGAATTTAAGAAATTATCCATAATTATTATCTAGTATACTCAGTAAAGCTAGGGAATTCACAAAATGAGTGAACATTGATAATAAATCTAAATTGATATATGATTAACTTTTTTATAAAGTCAAACATTTAATTGGTTGAGTATCTATCAGGTAAGAAATAGTATATATTCCCGCCAGCAGCTGCTGATGTGTTATCGTCTTCGCAGGCTAGCCTCTATGCTTTCGCTTATTTAAATAGCAATAATATCCTTGCTCAATTTTTCATAGAGTTAAGATATAAAATATAATTAAAAAATGATTTCTAAAAAAGTTATCTACATTTCTCATTATTTTAATGATCGATATACTAATTTTGAAAATTAATACTCTTAACAATATATAAAGAATTCTTTGCCTTCAAAATAAATCGATCAATAAGTATTTCTATCAATGATAAAAAATTAAAAAAATAATAAATCTTTAAATTGAATTTTTAAATGTAAATTATATTGAATAAATATTAAAAATAATGATAATTTTTTATTGAAAGTCTAAATCAATGTTAAATAGTAATATTAGACAGAGAAAGTAGCAAAACTCAAATATAAAGTTACAAAAAGTTACTTTTTATGATTAATTATGAAGAAATAGCAGAAATTTTTTAAAAATTATTTTTAAAAAATAGACTACAAAATAGAATTTACTAATTCAATTAAAATTAACTATGCTATTAATATCAGATATTTAAGTGATAATTTTAAAAAATTTATAGTCATCATCGTAATAGCAATATATATATCTTATTTTAAACATTAATTTTATGCCTTCGATTGAATAAAATTTAGTATTCAATTATTCAATGCATTTTCCGAAATAGGTTCGTCAATAAATTTATAGTTTTTTATCATTCCTGGGATAACCTATATTCTCCATTATTTCTATCTCTTTGTAAAATTCATCTCAAACATCATAAAATTATCCATCCGACCTGCTAATGCTTTTCTTTTAGGAAAGTTTCTTCGATTTAAATTCTTTATATAAAATTAATAAATTATGACTGAAAAAATATTGGCAGTCTAAAATAAATAATACTAAAATTACTGAATTTTCTATTGATTGACTTACTATATATCAAAGAAAGCCATTATTTTTAATTGAATTCTTTATCAATCGGTCTCATTTTCATTTTGGTTTAGTAACTTTATCAATATATTGTATTTGTAATAATTATTGATTCACCCAATAAACATCTGATTATTGATAGTTTTTCTGTATTTTGAGGATTCAGTACTAACATTTAATAATTTAATGACTTGCTCTTGAGTTTAAGTAAGGGTGTAATCGACTTCTGATTAAGCAACAGCTTAATATCTCAAGTGAAACAAATCTCTATTTTCTTATGCTAGCTGTGAGAAAAATCCTTATTAGCTGTTATTCTTATTGCAAAAATAATTTTATATAAATATAAGAATTTCATCAATAAGTTAATCCCTGAAATGGAATTCTTGATACCTTAAATGATAAAGAGTTCTCATATTACTTAAAATTAATTGATTGAGAACTTAATCACATTTAGTAATTTGATTTTAACTTTTAAAATTTAATACAATTACTTTCTAATATTATCAATTTAACTTGTGATAACTGATTACCAAGTGTTGTCCAATTTTCTCTAAGATTATGTGTCCTACCAAAAATTTCTAGGTAATAGTTTTTCAACGATTTCGTATAACTCGTCAAGTTTTTTGCGATGATTGTCTCATAGGTTTCATTATGACGATGAGACTTTACCAAAATTTCATAAATTGCTTATTTTATTCGTACTTGCCTTTCAAATCAACCAGGAATAGTTCCATACCATACTATGCTTATCATCCCGGGCCTTTATAGATATTCCATTTGTGATTCATCTTAACCCACACTCTTGTCTCAATCCACCTGTATTTATGTTTCTTAAAGAAATCCAATGTAACTTTGGGCTTGTGATTCGTCGCCCATGAAGAGAAAGCCCTCTTCTTGCACCAATCAAGAGGTATATCTTTTATTTCATAGTCATTAAGAGAATCATAGCAAAGGTCAAGCATTATTTAATCCCTGAAGGGTTCATGATCATAGCTCTGAATAGAGCCTCCTCAAACTGCATCTGCTATTATCTTAACTTGATCTATACCAAGTAAAGCGTTACATCGCACTTTATGGGTTTGGGAGAACGACTCATATTCTCTAATTTTAAATCTAAGTCCGAGAGTTTCTACAGTTCTCTTATTGTTTATTGTTTCAGATTCTTCTCATATTCTTTCCTGTGACTGCAAAGTGACTGTTGGTATCCAAACCTACGAAAGAATTTTTAGCACACATTTTTATTTCCCAAATACTTCTCAACCCTGTCCACTATATGCTCCCTTTCATAATGCTTTTAATTACTTTGTCTGTTTCCAGTATAGTTACAATCGTTGTAAAGGAAACTATAAACCATTTTAAGTTATGATTAAATATTAATTCCTAAATTTCAATAATTTACTTTCACTTTACTTTCCACTCATTGCATAAATTTCCAAATATTTTTCTAATTCTATATATTTTTGTCGAAATTTTTGAATCATTAGTTTGTAGTGCTATTATTTATTTCAATTTTATTTAATTTATTATAAAATATTAAATTAATTAAACTTTACCAGCTACAATACATCATAAACTTTAGATTTTCAGAGGGTTTCGACTCTATTTATTTATTTTCAGTCTCATAAGTTTCAAGAATCTCTAAAACTCTTTCATCTGTTATTGCGCATATGAGGGAAGGCCCTATAATTAGAATAATAATGAAATAGCAACTTTTATAATAAGTCTTAGTTTTTGAATGAATTGCATTCTTAGTTAACTTTGAAAATATAATTACGCTAAAAGTTTAAAATGAGCATATTAAATTCCTAACTGGGTTATAATTACATTAACAGCAATCAGGTGTTTCGTTGCATAAGAGATGCTGAATGTTTTATAGAAAGTTTCTTGATATGAAAATTTCGCCTTCATTCCTGTGCAAACTGTTTTAAAAATTTAAAATTAAACGCAAATCTATTTTGAAAAAAAACCTAAAATGAAAGATAAAAGGTGAATTTTGGATAGTGGCTTGTCTCAATGAAATATAAAATTAGATTTTTTATTAGAAAAAGGATGACTATTCGATATTATTTTTAGACGAATTTTCTTTCAATACCCAGGCAAACCTTAAATAATGCGGTCTGGAATTGAATAAGGTAGCTGCAGCCATATCCGAATATAAGTGGACAGAATATTACAAAGTTTATTGGAAATATGTTATATCGATAAGTTTGTGGAGCTGCACTGATCTGAAGGGAAAGACAGGTTTGAGAAAAGTTTTTATAATTTATGATAATCTTAGGGTTAAACATAACAATAAAGCAAGTATGCTTTATAGGTTTTAGAAATCCCCAAAATATTTTGCTATCCTAATTCACCTCAAACAAAAGGCATATACAATTATTTTAGCTTGATAAAAAAATAAAACTAAACTTTTCTAATAGCAGCAAACCAATTGAACATGTTGCTTTCATAAAAGAGAATACCAATGAATGAATTAAAAGAAATATAAGTAGGAAGGGATTAATTAGAGTTTTAAAAATGTGATTTAATTTTGTTAAGCTTTTAAATTTTCATATATTAAATTAAAATTGCATTGATGGGGTTTCATTTCATATTTAATAACCATAATCAATTTATCTATTTTAATGGCTATCTTGGAGCTCTCTAGCTACTGCGTTCTTAGCATTGAAGTCTTAAATCCCGAGAAGCTCACTGCCAAGTTTCTCTTTGTTTGTTTTTTTCGATCAACAATTTTTATGTTTCTCTGCTTCAGTAATAGTATAGTCATGCCTGGTTGCTCTTAATAATATTGTGTAATAATAACTAGTTAAGTTTACTTGAAATATAAGGAAGCTTAGTGAGTTTTTCATGCCAAGATTTTGTGATCTAAATATAATCTCCCTTCTCTTAATTGTGATTTGGATCGTTTCTGACGACTTGTGAATGGTACACTAAAGTGTGTAAATACTCTGGCTCGATTTTATTCAAGACATTTAAGAAGAATTTTCTTTCAATTTGCTTCTTTTTTCTCCAATGACGGAATGCAGTTTATAATTTTAGATCTGTACTTAATTTCTTTTAATATGATGTAATCTGAAAGCTCCTTAAACTTTGGTGTGTTAATCAGCTTTACATAAATATATTAAGTACATAGTTTTCTTCTTGCAATATGCTTTCTATAGTTGGCAAGTACACATTTACTGAAAACAAATGCATTAGTTATATTAGGTAGCTTACATATCTCTGAGAGGTGTTTATAAATATCAATCTTAGATTTTAATCTACCAAATCAACTCCCCTTGAGAAATTCTAAGAAAGCTCATCTATTTAATCAATCATCCATAAACTCATTAAAGTTAGTTTTTAATTTTAGGTTTGACTCATTTGGAATTCGATTGGCTTAAATTCTATTTTGCAGAATTTTAATTAAATTTCTGTATAGTTTTGCAATAAATTATAATATTTAACAAAGGCAAATTAAGAATTCTTAATATGCATAAATAATCACAAAAATTATTAAATATGTGTGATCTTAACAAAATTTATCTACTATAAAGTCTTTTTATTAAACCCAAACAAAATTATTTTTTGTCGAAATGTTTACATTAAAATTAAAAATTACATAAAATTTAGAAAAGTAAATAGACTTTGTGAATCTTAACTTCAGTTGCAATAGAAGCCTATTTGAATTTTTTTAATTATAAATTAATAAGACCATGTTAAATAAATAATAAAGAGTTTAATTTAGTATTGTGATTAAATCACTATAATATTATATTACAATAATTAATTTTATAATAAGTATGGTTAGAACTTTAACTGAATAAAGAAGTGAGAATGAAGATTTCTCTGAAAATATAGAAAATCATTTTGGGTTACATCTCTCTTAATGCTGCGATGATTAGGATTGTTTTCTGACTAGTTCTTAAAGTTAGATAGTTGAACGTAAACGGTTTTCAAAACTATCGTAGAAGATGCGAAAGGCAAGCAAGAAGGTTATTGAAGTTAATATTTAGAAAATCACATCAGTAACTCAGAACTTTACCATGACTTTCTAAAATGTTAAGGATAAATCGAAATTCATTTAAGCTCTTTTAAATGAACTTAGCAAGGAAATTATCTAAAAGATTATTAAAAAAGAGATACAAAGAATATAAAGGTAAACAAAATAGTAAAATAAAATCTAGAACTAACATCTTCAAACTCCTTTTTAAGTTTTAAAAAAAAAACATTCGAACCATCATCAGAGCTATGTAAGGATTTTCTCAATATTTAATAAGTCAATGAAGATGAGGGCAACAGCAGTAAAATCAAGCAATTGGCTCTAAGCATTTTGTCGTATTATGATACTTCCCCGGTTTAAATTAAAAATCAGCTTTTAAAAACTTTCACTAGATAATTGATAGATAACAAAAATCTCCTCGCTCTAGCGATTCATTATCATGCAAGCAATATTCAGGAAGAAGTTTTTGAATTATTAATTCAGCGAAAATATTTTGCGTTATGTAAACATTTCGACAACTATTACTTACAAGTAGTGATAATCATGAGTATAAATCTTGCTTAGAGGTAATAAGAGTATAAGCAAGAAGGTTGGGAGCTTCTTAAATTACTGATACCTTATCTTGACTCTTTTGATGATTTAGATCTAATTAACTAAGTGGATTTCATTCATTTGGAAGCTATGATTAAGCGCATAATTATTCAGTAATTGGATAATTCTTCACCAGGCAATTTTTTGTTAATTACACTCAGCCTACTAACAAAATCAAACTTGATATTAAGATACAATGGAATGGAGAAGAGATTGTTTACCTTGGTTAGGCTTTGTCTTTCTTTGGTTTCTTATAATAGAAAGCTACAATCATTTCCGAAAATCAAAAAGGTTTCTATGGCAGTAAACTATCTTCAGATTAATCACTATATAAAATGAGGAGCGTTTATAGGCATTTTCTATATTAAGTAAAATAGAGGTAAATCAGGATGAGGGAGATCATCTGAATATATTCCTCTCTTTACTAAGATAAAAATAAGTCATGTCTACAATTCTGCATGAAGATGATAAGATTTCTTTAATTTACACTATCTTATCCTTGTAATAGAAAGCCTCAAAGATTAGCCTCTTTAGAGTATTGAAACGACTCTCAACTTAGTCGAATCAGAGTGGATAAAAACGCAGTCAATGAAAAGACAGGCTATCACTGAGGAATTTATATTTTTATCAAAGATGCTGGAGTTCTAAAGTAAGGTTTATCAACATTCTAAATACTATTCAATTATTGAAAGTTTAGTTATCAGCCCAAATGAAGACTACTCTATAATTGATATGTCAACTGGATTGGGTAAAACTTGGATTCAGGCTTATGTAGATTACTACTATGCCCTTAAAAGATTATAGATAACACCGATAGAACCTAATCAAATTTTCAACTAAAAAAATGTGGTTTTTTTAAGTATGTATAAGTTTTATTTATATGATAATAAACAATTCTGACAGTAGAAAAAAGATAAAGAGATAGGCATTATGATAATGAAATAGAAAACCAGCGTTGGTTGTGACTCCAAGTTCAAGAAAGATGCATTTGTTTTGATAGCATGCTCAGTTGATTCAGAGAGAAAGTTATGGCAAATGCTAAAAAAAGGCAACAAAAGTCAAGGAGTATCGAGAAGTACTATTTATCTCTAAGATTTTGACAACGAGGCTCAGTTTTGGTAGCATTTGCCCGGTCAGCAGATAATCAAAGGTTAAGAAGATTTTCAGAAGTGATAAAATTTCTATTGAAGAAGAGAAGTAACTAGAGACTAAGTGATTTTGTTGAGGATGTTTAGCAGAGTGGCGATTCCATAGGCTCCTTGAAGGATTTAGAGAATAAGTTCTACCAGTAGAAACAACGGTAAGGAGATGTGAATTTTTTGAATGAGTTATAAGTTAGTGTAAATTTTGTAGAGCAGATGCGATACTTTAAATTTATCTCATTAATGCTTCAATAATATTTAAATTTACAAATTGTTAATTAACTTATTATTCAAAACAATTCAATATAATAATTCACAAACAACTGCTACTTAAATAATTAACAAACTTATACATTAGAGAATATCTATATTTACGATGATCAATTAGCAAGTTATAAAATACCAAAATATTATTCTTTATATATTCTATCTATAGTGATATTTACTTTTAGGAGTTTTTAAGGAGATAACAATAAAATAGGATGAAAGAATTAAAAATGTTGCAAAACTTATATTTATAAAACTAAAATCTAAAGTGCATTTTAAATATATATATATATATATAATTAAGTTAGTATAATTAAACTAAATCTATGAAAATATCATAACAAGAGTAGAAAGCAGTTATTACATGAGAAAAATTGAAAATATTAAAAATTTTTATTTTTTAGAGGGAAAGATTCAGAAATGCATCTTTGAAT
The DNA here is from genome assembly GCA_000711775.1 of Oxytricha trifallax. Classification (NCBI taxonomy): domain Eukaryota; phylum Ciliophora; class Spirotrichea; order Sporadotrichida; family Oxytrichidae; genus Oxytricha; species Oxytricha trifallax. The sequence goes on along the minus strand of ARYC01001046.1, from coordinate 8,337 downwards.
ATAAATGAGGCTTTATTTTCTTATTGGCTTTGATAGTGGAAATTATATTTATCTTTTTAATGATTTATATTTAATTTCCTGATTTTTTTAGACATCTAAGAAATGTTATTGAAATGTTGATTAGCTTAATTAATTGATTGAATTAATTACTAAAATTTGTTGTATTTCAAGTAGAGATGTAAAAAACTCAAATAAAAGAACTAAAAATCAAATCTCTTTATAAACGGTTAAGATGAAGAGGATGGATAAAATATTAAAAGAGCTAGTTTATCAGCAAAATCGAGACTTTTCAAACAACAATTCAATCAAAATGAATAAAAAATCATTAAAAATATTATTAAATTTAAAAATATGCTAAGATTATATTTTCTTGATAATAATATATAATCATAAATTTAATTTTAACAATGTTTTATTTATATTTGATAAACTTTCATCAACTTTATTATTAAATGACTATTAATCTTATATTTATAACGTGTTTCTAAAATGACTAGATATAATAAATTCCATATTAGCCAAGCAACTCAAAAAGTAGTTGATATTGATAAAAGTGATACCTCAGAGTCATTATTTGCAAGATTGCTGAAATGATGAATATAAATAAATCATTTTTTTCTCCCTTAAACTCTTTAATAAACATATACTTAATAGTTTATCTTAATTGTTGTCAAGGATCATTCTAATCTTTCACTAGAATCACTGACCCCCAGTGTGTACTTTATTAAATACTCTGTGCATCAAGTATAGAACTATCCCCTCTATCTTGTCTAATAGCAGATATACATTCCAATAAAGAAAAAGGAAAATTAATGGTAAAATTCGTTCTCTCATTGCAGGTTTATGGTAGGAAAATGATTTTTAATACGAGTGCATCTGCATCAACTGCTCAAAAGGAGAATATATATTTAATTTACTAAATTTAAAATAAAAAAAAACAATCAACTAAAAAAGATTTTATAAACAATCAGATAAAGAATAGTAATAATTAAATGATTAATAATATTTTCAAAAAATTATAAATATATAATATTGGAAAATAAAAGAAATAAATAGTCAATAAAACATTATCTTTAAACATTACAAAGTATGAATGAAACTTAAATATAAATTTAATTATGTTAAAGAAACGTGATAGAGAAAAAACAATATTAAAAATAACTTTAATATATAGAAGGATAGTTATTGATTTGAATTTTTGTAAGATAAAAATTAACTAACATTATGAAGGGACTATTTGAAGTAGGTCCCTCATCTTCAGAGGCAATAATCAATGGGACTCCGACATTTGCCTTGCTTTATTACCCTTAAATTTCTTGTCACAATCGCTTTCTCTCATATAGTAAATGCGGTAGCTTGCTCAAGTTCGAAAAACTAAAAATATAATTATATCATTTACATGTAGTTATTTTAGGTTTTTTAAGCAATTTTTTAGGTAATATAAAAAAATATAAAAAAAATATAAAAAAAATATAAAAAAATAAGACCCTGATTATAGTGAAATTTGTTATTAATATTTTTATATTTATAAAGAATTTAATCTATATTCTTATTTTTTAATTTCAATTTTGGGGCTAATATTGCTTTGTATTAGTGCATTTTTATTTATCATAGATTTTTATAATTATTATTATATGATCTTTATCTATAATATTTATCATTATATTCTAAACTTTCAAGTTATATCACTTAAATATTTGGCTTGGTTATACTGTTATATAATATAAAATATTTTTCAGTTGTAAAAGCGTCATTTGGGACAGAGCAGGTTGCTTATTCATTTATATAGTATTCACATAGGTTCTTTCTAAAATTATCTATTTTTTAATATTTTTATTTTCTACCAATACACCTTTTCTGTGTGTGATAAATAATTATTTGATTTATCATTTAATATTTATAAGCGACTCCCACTTTTATTTTAGTATTTATTACTGATAATATAGTTCCAACGTCATGTAACTAATCAAATGCTAAGAATCTTCTATATAGCATCTGATCTCATCCAGAAATTCTATTCTATTAAGTCTACTATTCAGTTTCAATGGGCACAACATGCATAATAACTGCTGACAAGCCCCTCATGCTAAGACCTGATAATCCTATCCGTACTCTTATAATACATTATTGTGTCATTTAGATTATATAAATAATAAATAAGACTAAAATAAACTTAGGCTTGCAATTAGTTCACACTATTCAGTAGCTTTCTAATTAAATAATAATTATAATTATTAATTCAAAACGTTGGGCTTTATGCCCTTTTAATGATATTTATAAAATAATTATTTTGGTAAAGTATTATTTTACTTTTATCTTATGGTTGCTTTAATAATTAAGACACCAATTAGTTCATTCTCTCACTCTATCCCTTTTCTTATCTTTCTCCCTCTACTTTCTCATTTTTCCTATATCTAATAGGTTATAGGTCTTTATATTTTTGTTGTTTGAACATCTTTCTTGATGATCATTTTTCCTTGGTATACTGAAGTTCAACCCATATATTTTTATTCAGTTAATCAAGAGGCTAGTAAATTCACTCTTTTTATTTCTTAAGCTACTATAATAGTATCATTCTAAAATAAATCTATGACAGTGGATTCTATTATCGAGTATTATGTATATCTTTCATTCAAATAATATGAATATATATAATTATATTTTAAAAAGTATGTTTTGATATCCTTTTATTACTTATCAGGGATTACCAATCAGAATTTGATCTTAGTGACCGCTTTGGCTTATTGGTTATTAAATCATTAACAATTTACTAATCAAAATTATTAGTCTAGTTTGTCTAGTTATCAAATATGTCCACTTTATTTAATTTATCGACTTTGATAACCCCTAATTTTATTTTAATTGAATTGCTATTTTTATTATTCCTCTACACCTCTTATCAGTGTAAAGTGTTGGAATAGTTGAAACTTTACTAAGTTTTTGCTCTGATGTTGGTTTGGTTCTTTTTAAGTTTCATTACTGTTTTGTGTGACTGAATGATTATCTGTTAGCTTATCTGAATGACATTTAGAAGTTTACAATTTGGAGTTTTTCATTAGGTATTTTTTGAAGGATTGTCTGGTTTCATGGTAGGCTGGAAATATCTTATGAAGTTAAATATAGTTTATTGTCTAGCTTAGATGTTTGTTCATCTTTCACTATAAATATAGTACTCGATATCTCTTCGGTAGGTTATTTTTATTTTTTGATCAACTAAAGTTCAGTAGCTATTGGCACTAAGCCATAGCACATTAGCTTTGTCTTACTCTTTTGGAGTGTTTTATTCTTTTTTTGTTAGTTCAAATAATTCTATCTTCTAAGTAAACAGTGAGTGATACACCGGTCTATCTTTCTAGGCATTAAGGTATAGATCTTAATTTGATATAGTAAAAACTTTCAATTTAATGAATTTATGAAAATTGTGAGATTTTATTATTCTCTTTTTCTTTACTTTTTTTAGTTAAGTATTTAAATAGCTGCTTCCCCTAATTTATTTGTATTAAGTATCCCATTATTCTAAGGGTGGATTGAAGTTTGCTATTTTTAAGTTTTCTTTTACTATAGAGCAAAATAGAGAGATTTGTTTAAGTATTCTATATCTGATAGTAAATTTAGTTAATGATGATTATTTCATTTTACTTCTATCATCAATTACAGTTTTATATTATTTTATTTATAATAATTTTTATTTTTTTATCAGTCATCGTTATTTTCATTTGCTCTAATTTAAAAAGCATCTTATAATAATTTTATGTAATTTTTTTTAAGCTGTTTTTTCAAATCTTAAAATGATATTCTTAAATTGCTCACTATAGATATGACATAGAAGTTTACGCTTTTCAATTATTTAATTAATTTAATTTTTTTATATTTTCTAAAATATTAATAAAATCACTTAAAATTAATGAATAAATTAGTTCTCTTTGCTTAAAAATGTTAAAATTTACTGCGATTTAATTTTTTTATGGTTGGTGGCTAAAATAATTTCAAGTTTTTTTGTTAAAATTTTTTATTAACTTTGCTACCCTAATTAGATATTAGACATTAAATACAGCTTAAATCCCTTTTTTAGCTCCTTAAATTCTCTTAACTTATAAATAAGTATTTCTATTAATAAAGGGGAAAAGTTTAAAATTCTTATCCTCATCTCCCCTCATTTAAAAATATTCTCTCCTCCTTTTATTTTTCCTTATAATTAAGTTTAAATATTATTAGGCTGCTCCATTTTTTATCTTATAATTTGTTTTAAAATTTCAAAGTTCTTAATTACATTCCACTGTCATTAAATACAAATTCGGAGAAACAATTGACTTAACTATCTATAATATAACCACTATAGAGCTTCTTTTCAAAAGTGAGATTAAACATGCATACTTATATCATGTGCTATTCATTATAATGTAAAGTAAAAATATCCAAAAATTAATAAATATAATTATTGATCAGTCATTTGAGGCTAAAAAACATCCTAACTGTCAATTTAAAAATATCAAAGTCTCGGGACATGCCTTTTCCACTTAGCGGTTCTTGCTCTCTTGTTATTTTGTCTTTAATCTTCTTCCTCCTCATCTTTGATTTCATTTTTTTCAGAAATTTTTTCTCTTTTTCATTCTGAAATCATAGTCTTAAGTAAGATTTATTTCAGCGTATCACTATCAATCATAGAAGGCAAATTACTTGTCAATATACTTTACTTAAAATTTAGAAATTTAGTTCACTTCTTTAGATTAGGTTTTCGTGATTTAAATAGCTGAATTAAATCAATTATGATAAAATTTGCATGCAACTGGAAGCATTAAAAAAGATTTGAAATCTTTGATATTCATGTCGGTCACAAAATTACTCTTATTATTTATTCTGAAATTCTTTATGATTTTAAAGTATACTTATCTAATAATTGCCTTTACTTAATTCTTTTCTACTTGTAATGAAAAATTTCTAAAAATTCATGGCGTATGATAAAAACAATATCAAGAATGATATTTTTTTCGAATAATTTTGAATAAATAAAATATATACTGTTAATATTAACATTGTTATAGCTAGAGCATATATGATTAAAAGCAAGTAGATTGCAAGCTTATCCAGATTTAAATGAATATAAGACTTTTATATTTTAATCATAACAAAAAAGCTCTTAATATTCTTATATATACTATTAATAAATGTAAATTTCATTAATCACAGATTTATTGTATATCACTCTAAATGCTACAAATTGACTTAAATATAGATGCTTCATTATAAGAATTTTTTATTCTAACTATAGAACACGTTATTAGCAAACCAGAAATTAATTCTGATAAATATTATAAAACCCCAAGAGTAATTTTTTGAATTATATTGAATTTGAAATTAAATAAATTACTATATTTTATTATTATAAGTTTTTTGGTTGCTTTATGATTAATCAAATAAGTACTTATATATATATATATATAGGGCCCTAATCTAAAAATTAAAAGCAACCAACTTTTAATGATAGCTCTAATTAAATTTTATTCTCATTTTTATACCCTTAATAATTATTATCAATATCTCTGCCACATTTAAAGGTGCTGAGCCCTGAGAATCAATTATCTCACAGGATCATACCTTTCCTCTCGTCCTCATCAGTGAAACTCGATCCCAACCTGCTGCCGCCCACTCTTCGGCGCCTAACTCGAGCTCTCATATATTCCTGACGAAGCCATCTTCGGGACGCGACTCAGGTGCCTGCTGGACAACCTATCCTTTGTCCTCAGATCATACAAGGAGATTGAATACATGGTCTAACCATCTTTGGCAGGAATGTAACCACTCACTACCAGGAGATGGTAGATCACAGTATTCAGCACCACCTATCAGTCCGCAAGCTGGACTTTCACGACGACATAGCCTACATGAAGGAGATGGAGAGAGACTTGACTAGAGAGGCAACCCTGAGAGTAACGATGGGAAGACACAACGATGGAGACACGCCCAAGGTCAGATGTGGGGGCCCTCCCTAATAGATACTGGACAAAACCCCAACCGCCATTGAGGATTTCACGATGGACCAGACAATGAGGCCTTCAAACATTGAAGATAAGGAGAGGACGCCCTCAGTGGATGCAGGTTGAGAATGTGCCGATTCCTAGCCTGACTCCTCATCAGTTTGCTGCCTGTCTTTAGAACTACATCAGTAGCTAAACGAATTACTTTAAAAAATAAAACAACCTAAGAAATAACTAATAAATTCCTAACGGTCACCTAACTAATAACATAGTGACCCAGAAACAATTAAGAAACCAAGCAAAAAGCCAGCTGATAAAGACCTCCAGGAGATGTACATTAAAGCCCCCTCGGCCAGCGACGCCTACATTCTCACGGATTTCTTCAAGTGCTATTAGGAAATCGTTTAGAGAATTCCTCTTAGCTAGAGAAGGAAAACTGATTTGCGCTGAACGCTTTTCCACCACAAGGTCAAGCATGCTTGCCATCCTGAGGCACTCAGGAAGAATGACGTTCTAGGCACCCCTAATGACTATAATTTCTAACGCCTAATGTCGACATGAGCTGGCTCACCGGCGCCTTCGCCTATTCTTTGGTCGCCCTCGCCACCTGAGCCTCTAGGAGGTCTGATTAGGGGTTAGTTTATTTACAAATTACCATTGGGATCATCATTTAATTAATTAAATGTATATATTTATATCTTTGATTATAGGGAAAAAGTAAATCGAACGCAACTCTGCCAGAGCGTGTGCTTTGTGCCCCGAAAACCAAATTACTCCTAGTTTTGAAAGGGCTATCGAATGACCTTAAGTTCTCCCCACTAGCTCAATATTCGCTGAAAAACTCGAAGGCAAAAAAGTCTGGGAGATTTTGTAAGTTTAAAAATTTGATCGTTTAATAGCTAAAATCAAGGTTTTAGTTATAGTTTAAATAGCTGCCCTATTTTAATTAATTAAGATCAAAACTTTAAAACTTAATTCGATTATAGAAAATGGAGTGCTCCCACTGCACCAGACACTAGCAGAAAGTCCCACGCCAGAATCGCCAAGATCGTCTCTTACTTTGATAAGGTCAGGACCAGGCAGTACATCCCTCCCTTCGACAGCATTTTGGACGAGGTCGAGGCCGCCCCTGAGGGTCGCGAGGAGGCAGAGGTGGCATGGCATTGGTTCATCAGTGTATCTCCCACATTCAAGTAAATGCTCCTGTAGAGATCCCTAAGTCACAGCTCCATAAGGGAGGTTTGGCCACTTGCCACCATTCACGAAAGAGATACATCTTCCTGATTAGGGAAGGGACGGACAGCTTCTTGAAACTGGGATGGTTCTTTTGAATTACCAAATATATCATTAAGTTTAACTTTCCACCCACTTTTGTATTTCTCCTAATGGGGTTTCATTTTTTCAGTATTTAAGTTTATTAAAAGTTCAGATATTAATTTTATCATTCTCACAATTGCTTATAAAATTACTCTTGGGTTTTAGCTAATCTAGATTTAATGAAGTATCACTAGGCCATAGTAACTAGACTTATTAATCAAAATATCTATAACATAATTTAAGTAAATATTCTTTATTTGTTAAAAAGTATCTTAACTAGTTCATTATTTTGATTATCCATCATTAAACATAACTCTTAAGTATAATAATAATACACTGCATAAAATTCACATAAAAGCAACTTTAATGATTTATCAATTTATATTATTAATTCTAATTATTATAAATATACAGTCCATCTCCTTCGAGTGATGGATGATATCTCATTATTTAAACTCAATATACAGATAGGTTTCTATCTTATAATTTACCATTTATACAATTATTTACTCACTATTGTAAAGTTTTACCATCAATTATTATTATAGGTGATGGCCATAAGAAATTAAGTGTTCTTAATATGCATCATAATTGTAATTGCACTCGAAATGTCTTTAGGCCATTATTGAGCTTTGGTCTATTGTTAAAGCTCATATTAAAATGCTAATTTCACTACTGTGGAATCTGTATTGAGGCTGTGCTTTACAGAATGACTACACTTCTTAGATTTCTCAAGCTTAGTCTATTAATAGTATTTATAAAATAGAAGTAGTAGTAGTAGTTGGATTTTACTTTAATAATTAATCGGAATTGCTAAGATTATGTTTATTAGTAAGCATTAATTCTATTTATTTAAATATTTTGATAAGTTATCATATTGCAAGGATTTTTTCTATATATAGAAATGGTGCTGTCACAAGAGTCTTTTGAATATGCTATTTTAATTTTCTGTGGACTAGATTAATTCTTATTCGCTGTAACTTATTCTTTTTAAAATTATTGGTAGCGTGCTAAATTCATAAAATTTTAGACATTATTCTCATCT